>LBNU01038436.1:62226-85402 GCA_014162995.1 Artemisia annua | reverse complement strand
GTCCTTTCAAAACTTAAAAAATAAAGTATTATGTTACAAACAAGTATTGTGTATTGCTTAAACATCTGGTTAAATTGTCATTGATAAATGAGAGGTATACGTTTTGATGGATGAAAGAAAATGTGAATGGTAGCTAAGTGAATATGAAACATGAATGCTATGATATGATTGGCACACATGCATGACCTATTTAAATTGAAACTAGTTGGTGGCATCTAAACATAATCATATGCACTAGGGCATGTCTTTATCTCTAACTTGGGGTGAAAATGAGCCTGACCCCATTTACATCATGAAGAATTCATTTTATCCTTATAAACTTGGTGTCACATAAATCAGAAAAAAAGAGCCAATGTAAATTAAATATTTTTCTTAGATAAAATTGTTAAAAATGTCGATGGTGTCACGTTGATCTAGTAAAACCACATATACTGATATACTAAACTTTCCGGATTAAGAGTTGATATGTTTTGATTAAGTAACTCATTTCCAACCCCCTTCTTTGAAGATAATAGAAGGGTACCCGCGCGTTGCAGCGGCGGGTACCCTGAAATTAAAATTATCGGTGAATCATGTATTTTAGTTTATTATGTTATTTTTGACAATAAATTTACGGATATCAAGAATTTCATTTAGCCCGTGCCCGTTCGAGCTCGTGCCCATTCGGGCTCGAGCTCGTTTGGCTTGCACCCGTTCGGGCTAAAGCCCATTTGGCCCGTTGCCCGTTGCGTGAATTGGCCTAACAATAAGTAAAAACGGAAATATTTGGTTAACGAACGAATAGAAATAAACGTTATACGTATTTATAGTTAAAGTTTATGTAAAAACGAATATAAAGTTAATGGAAATAGTTTCGGGTGCTCGGGAAATGATTATGACACGTTTTATTGGTCTCGTTAGCATTTCGTTAAAAATATAATAAAAATGACAATAATAGTCCCTATGGGCGCATTAGGGTTTGCTTATGGTCCAAACTACACATATATAAACACACATTATAATAGTTTAGGGTTTTCACCCTTTCCTCTCTCTCTCTCTCTCTTAGCCGCACCTCACCAAACCCTCACCCTCTCCATTTCCGGCCGTTTTTCCGGCCAAAGCACCACCACCGCCGCGAGTAAGCTTACACCACCACCACCACATTCACCTTTATCTCATCCTCGTTCTTTTGACATATTACATGCGCTCCAATTCTCACCCAAACACATCTTTTGTTCGAGTTTTGGTCACGAATTCGACACCCACATCATCTCTTTTGTGTTTTCTTGGTTACCGAAGACTAAGGTAGGAAGAACTCGTCGTTCTAGTGGTCGTAGCACCACGTTTGGAATCAAAACCCCACGGTTTTGAGGGTTCACACATAATAACAAAAAGATAAACTATTAAATTGTACATTGTGCTTAAATAGTTGTATATTTTGATGAAGGGGTAAATTAAATATGGATGGGTTTCACTACTACACAAACTGCTTTTTCCCACGAGAATTTTCCCACGGAAACGAAACTGTGTGAAATTTCACACAGGATACCGACAAATTACACACCAAATTGTTGACCAAATTTCGGTGGGAAATATGTCGGAAATTTCCCACGGATTTCCCACTCATTACACACTAAATTGTTGACCAAGTTTTTGTGTGAAATCCGTCGCAAATTTCCCACAGATTTGCGACCATATTCACACTATTTGTGTTTATTAGACGTCCGTGGGAAACTTGTGGCACATTTCACACATATTAGCCACGGCCAAAAGCATGTGGCAAATTTTAGCTCCATTACTCACGGATTTCACACGGTCTTTTTTTATAAAATAACTATTTAACCGGTCTGTGGGAAATATGTGTGTACTTTCCCACAGATTACCCACTAATTTAACAAATCCGTGGGAAATGCGTGTGTAAATACCCACAGATTTCCCACAGAAAACATCTTTTTTATATTTTGTCTACTTACACATTCTCACATTACTTAATATGTCTTCATATGTGTTTGTTAATTAATATAACTATTTATGTCAGTATCACAAGTGTGTATGTAGGTTTAGGAATAATCTTTTTGTGTAACAAACCACTATATGTGTGTGTTTGTGTATCTACACGTATATGTTTTGTATGCTTGTTTATGACATTCATTGTATCTATAGATGTTTTGTATCTAGGTATATCAATGTGTATACGTGTGAACGTGTAACTATATCAAAAAAGTAAAAGAAATCGATTATGTCCGTGGGAAATATGTGTGTACTTTCCCACAGAATACCCACCAATATAATAAATCCATGGGAAATGCATGTGTAAATACCCAGAGATTTCCCACATAAAACATTTTTTTTTTATATTTTGTCTACTTACACATTCTCACATTACTTAATATGTCTTCATATGTATTTGTAGTTTCATATTATATGTGTTTGTTAATTCCACAAAAGGTGTAGATTGGCGGGAACACCCTGACCCCGGGTGCCTTTTGGCACCAGCCATTGTCCACCCCACAAGGAATAGCTCCGGCAACTCTCCTGGCCTAGTGGGGCACCAACTGGAGTGAGCACGAGCCAAGACCCGGACCCAAGAGCTCTTATTCGGAATTCCACAAAGTCTCTCTAGTATGCCCATAGGTTTTGCGGAGGTGGGTACCTATATGAAGCAAATACCAATGATGGGACTTGAACCTAGGTCTATTGACTTAAGCACAAGTGCTCCAACCATTGGACTAATGCTCCTTTGGTATATGTGTTTGTTAATTAATATAACTATTTATGTCAGTGTCACAAGTATATGTGTAGGTTTAGGAATAATCTTTTTGTGTAACAAACCATTATATGTGTGGATATCTACACGTATATGTTACGTATGTCTGTTTATGACCTTCATTGTACCTATAGATGTTTTGTATCTATGTATATCGATGTGTATATGCGTGAACGTGTAACTATATCAAAAAAATAAAAGAAAACGATTATGTCCGTGGGAAATATGTGTGTACTTTCCCACAGATTACCTACCAAATTAACAAATCCGTAGGAAATACGTGTGTAAATACCCACGAATTCCCACAGAAGATATCGTTTTTATTTTTGTCTACTTACACATTCTCACATTACGACTTAATATGTCTTCATATGTGTTTCTAGTTTCATATTATATGTGTTTGTCAATTAATGTAACTATATATGTCAGTATCACAAGCGTATGTATAGGTTTATGAATAACCTTTTTGTGTAACAAACTATTATATGTGTGTGGATATCTACACGTATATGTTTTGTATGCTTGTTTATGACCTTCATTGTATCTATAGATGTTTTGTATCTATGTATATCGACGTGTATATGCGTGAACGTGCAACTATATCAAAAAAGTAAACGAAAACAATTATATCCGTAGGAAATATGTAGGTATTTTCCCACAGATTACCTACCAATTTGATAAATCCATGGGAAAAAAGTGTGTAAATACCCGCAGATTTCCCACAAAAATACCGTCTTTATGTTTCTGCATACGTACACATTCCCTCATTACTTATTATGTCTTCATATGCATTTTTAGTTTCATATTATATGATTTCGTTTATTAATGTAATTATTTATGTGAGCATCATAAATGTATCTGTAGGTTAGGTATCAATGCATATGGATGAATATCTACGGGAATATGTTTTGTATGTTCGTCATGACCTTCGTTGTAT
Organism: Artemisia annua; assembly: GCA_014162995.1. NCBI lineage: Eukaryota > Viridiplantae > Streptophyta > Magnoliopsida > Asterales > Asteraceae > Artemisia > Artemisia annua. The sequence goes on along the minus strand of LBNU01038436.1, from coordinate 81,719 downwards.
CTTTAGATGTTTTATGTGTAGATAGGCAAGTATGAGTTTGTGTGTGAACTAGGGGTGTAAACGAGCCAAGCTTTTATTAAGCAACTCGAGCTCGAGTTCAAGCTCGACTCGATCGAGCCGAGATTTTATAGAGCTCAAGCCGAGCTCAAGCCCGGTAAACTGGCTTGAAACATATAATGAGCCGAGCTCGAGCTTTTGATAGCTCGGCTCGAGTGTTATCGAGCTTTTTGAGCCTTAGTATAGAATATATTTTCATATTATTTTTATGTATTTAAATAAAGGCCGATTTGAATATTAACTAAATTATAAGAAGCAACTCTGTAAAGGATAAAATATTTTCTTGCCTTGGTTATGAGAATTTTATTATTGGTTTTGTTACTCTTAAAAGTATCTAATTTAGTTTTCAAACGGTTAAGTATTTATTTTCTAGTTTGTTATTCGAGATCATGTACACTTTTGAGTGAAGACTATATTTATTTTGTGGGAACTGCAATTTGCAATTTGTTTTGACACGGAATGGTGTATCTACTATTTTGTTCGAGCTCATTTTAGCGGCAAATACCAGTTGGCATATATTCGAGCTTTTCATATATATTATTTCGAGCTTTTCAAGCTAGGCTTGAGCTTTGCTCGAATTCTGCTCGAGCCGAGCTCAAACTTGGATGGTTAAATCTTGACGAGCAATCGAGCCGAGCTCGAGCCAACCTTTTAGTAGAGACATGCTACATGTACGATATGAGTATAAATAAATACGATAAATTAAAGTCATTTGCTACTAGGGATGTCAAAAAGGCTGACCCGACCCGAACCCGGTTAAGCTCGTTTATATTCATTTAAGCCGGGCTTTATCAAGTGTTGATGAGTTTGATTCGAACATGTAATTAGTGGGCTTAAGCCACAATGTTGTTACACTATCAACTATATGTACGCATTAACTATATGATTATTACACTTTCATAATGTTTAACATGTTAATTTAAATTTATAAATAAAAATTAGATTTTAAGTCATAATTTTTCTTTTTCTTATTAAATAGTTGAATAATCAATAATACATAGTGAAATGATAAAAACTTATTATGTTTATAAAACTAGACGAGTACCCGTGCATAGCAACGGGATTTTATAGCGACACATAGTTTATTGATAAAAAAAGTTTATAGGTTATAAACGAAAAACAATAAAAGTTTGAAGATTTGGAAATTTAACATAATGTTTTGAAACCTGGTTCAACCCGGGTGGTTCAACCGGTTGAACCGTTCCAAGCAAAAAATGGATCGATTTAAACCGGGTCAACTTGCTAGGTTGGGTCGAAAACGGTTCAAATTAAACTGGTTCAACCCGTCCGGGTTTGAAGTGTCCCGGGTCAACCCGGTTTTTGTTTTAATTGATTGTATTTAATTTGATAGATATGTTTTTAATTGGCTGTACAATGTGAATAAATTATTGTACTTTTAAGTAATGGATAATGTTTTGAAACCCGGTTCGACCCGGGTGGTTCAACCGGTTGAACCGTTCCGGTTGAAAAATAGGTCGATTTAAATCGGGTCAACTTTCTAGGTTGGGTCGAAAATGGGTCAAATTAAACCGGCTCAACCCGTCGGGTTTGAAGCGTCCCGGGTCAACCCGGTTTGTGTTTTAATTGGTTGTATTTAATTTGGTTGTACAATGTGAATAAATCATTGTACTTTTAAGTAATGGGGTGTTTTAATAATAATATTAATTACATTCATAACTTCCTTTAATAAGATTTCAACATTTCAACATTTCAACAATATTGACTTTTCACTTTTCCACTTTGACTCTTTTTCCTTTATATGTAGTATAGATATACATGGTGAAAGTGGTAAAAACTTATTAATATGTTTATAAAGTAAGTATTTTCAGCCTTTAGATAAACTCACTTGGATCGCCAACATGGCAAATTAAATGGTGATGATGAAACAAACATCTCACAACTAACACAAGTATATCTTTCTTTTTCCTGTGTCTCATATACAAACAAAGCCACACTTAAAAAAAAAATACGCTAAGACATATCTTCTTCTCCCTCTCTTGATTCAGTTTTCCAACCACATTTATGGATCTCGCTAAAAATATATCTTGTTTAAATTTAAATATATGTATCGATTTATTTCGCTAAAAATATCTTGTTTTAAATCTAAATATACTACATTATATTCTGAGGTTTCTAACCTTTTTAGCGAGATCGATGAGTTTGTCGTTTACACGTTCAGTCCATCAAAAAAACTGTGAGTGATTGAAATACGAGCCGAAACATCCTTGTTAGGTCTCGGTGTCATATAGATCTTGGGTTTTTTTGGGTTTCGATTAGATCTAATAATCTATGTTGGGTTTCAATTGGATCTATTTGTTGTGTTTTGGGTGGCATACAAAGTTTAATTTTTAGATCTAACTAATAGTTTGTGTTGGCTGCCGGGGCGGAATTGGCAGCCATGGTCTTTCTCAATAGAGTTGCAGGTTTTCATGTTTTTAGGTTTTGTATTCTATAAGGTTTAGGAGACGCAGTAGTAAATTAGAAATTGTTCAATAAATAAATTTATGAAGGCCATTAGCTAAGCCCAGCATGATGAGACAAAAAAGCTCATTTAGTCTAAAGTTATTTATTAGTTCACGAGTAGTGCTATCTTGATTTTTATTGTTTTGTTTTCCTAAGATTTTGATATAAATTTTCTTAGGCTTTATGTAGTAGTAAGTTGTTTAAACTTGACTGTGGCTAAATTTTACCTTATTAGATTATGCTCACATGGGTAATTTTTTCCTTATTTTGATTGTATGCACTAATTTGATTTGGTATTTTGTTGAACAGGAACAGGTCGAAAATGGCTCATATGGCAAGTTGGATGGATTATAAAGATAACACAGTAGATTATTTATGTAGCTTGTAATGTTAGGAAGAATGTTAATTTGTTGTGCTTAAAATATTTAATAGATAGGTCGAAACTTGTGGGTTGAGTATATTTGTAAGTTCATCATATGTGTTTTAATGAAATATAACGGTTTTTAGATTACAATTTCATGTCTTTTATTACGAATCGCATCTTGGATATTCAATTAATGCGACGGGATAGTGTCGAAACACTAAATTAAATTTTGTCGATTTCTAGTAGTAAATTTAGCCACGTGTTTCCCACGGATTAATCACAAAATTCCCACAGAATTTTTTGGGGAAAATTTATTTTTCTGTGGGAAATCTGTGATAAAATCGTCAGAAATTGTAGTGTGAAAATCGTTGGAAAACTGTGGCAAAAAAACCACGGATATGTGTGGAAAATGGCTACTAGAAACCGTGGGAAATTTTGTGAGAAATCTGTGGGAGAAATTGTAGTGTGAAAATTGTTGGAAATCTGTGGCAAAAAACCACGAATATGTGTGGAAAATGGCTATTAGAAACTGTGAGAAATTCGTGAGAAATCTGTGAGAAATTAAACCCACGAATTATCCACGGTAATATTTGTGGGAAAATAGTCAACGCCCGTGGGAATTCTCGTGGGTAATCATGCACCCGACAATATTTTTGTGTTGAAATCTGTGGGATAACGCCGTTTCCACAACTGATCCATGTTGGTTGGTATCCAGTGTAATAAGTTAATGGAGGTATTGTTTTATGGTTGTTGTAGGGGTGTTTTTAATGCTATTAATGTATAATTCATAGTGTTTTGGTCTGAATTTTGTTCCATGCTTTTTTTTTTTTGTACACCATGCTTTACTTGTTGTAATTATGAAAATTCCTTGCTTTAAAGTATTGTAAACATTGCATAATTTTTTGTACATCTGAAATTTTTGGAGAGAGAGTCTTTTGTCTATTATAAGTAGTATAGATTAATCCTAACAAAAGTTTTTAGGCAACAAATAACAACATATGCATACAAAATTTTATAATAAAATATGTGGGTGATGGGTCGAAATCAGATCCTCGAAACGTGCATCGCATTTTTCTATATCAAAGAGGATATGATATGGAATTTGATTTTTTTATTTTTTTAAGATAGCATATTTGATTATTTCTATAGTCTAGATGTAGAGAACTCTATATTATATCTAAATTAATTGATTCATGACATATATTTAAACGCATTATCATATTGTAAAACCAAATGTTGTGAAAATATAATGTTTATAGAGAAAAGTTATTTTCAAACTAACTTTTTTGCCTACAAATGAGGACCAATCTCCCAGCCATACTCCAGTTTAATCTAATGGTTGATATTAATCTAAGATTTAAACTTAGAATGGCATTTCGTCCATTATTAAACATTTTTTAAATAACTGCTCATTTATTCACACACACTCTCCGTCTCCTGAACCTACAATTTCTCCCTCCTTACCACCAGCATTTTCCCAAATTTAATAAACCCTAATCAACTTCCATTAATCAAATGAATCATCCTATAATCATCAATTCATTTATTCTAAGGTTATCATCAATGGCGTTATTTGATTCTGAATGAACCAGTTATGTTGGATCCGATCACCCTGGTGATGCATTGATGATTCATTAAGGAATGGTGTGGTTGAAGAATCAGTTTTAAGCTGATTGTGGTTAATTCCTTGTGATGGATTGGATGGAGTGGTTGAAGAATCAGTCTTCAGCTGTTGTTTTTGGGTTAAATTGCTCTGATTCATTGGACTGGATTCTGTTAACTCCTGTATCAATCTTCCTACTGATGGTGGTTCCTGTCTCCTAATGGTGAATCAAGTTGCTAGTTGGTAAGTTTATTTTTTTGTAATTCAACAACAATATCCTTTATCGCATCCACTTGTGATATCTCTCATGTTTTAATGTTTCTGCATCATTTTTTATTGTTTTTATGAAGAAATTTATATGTGCTTTTGTATCAATGTGTTATAATCACTTGTGATATACATGATTTTATTTGTTTATTAGTTTATAAGGTTGTTACTGTTTTTATGTTTCCTTACTTCCAGCTTCTAAAATGTCCGAAAACTCCCTGATTCATTTCTGCTCATCATTATTTTATTGATACTCCGTCTCGGGTGGATCGCTTATGGGTTCCTAAAGTTTCTGCTAAGTGTTTTGCCTGTTTTGGGGACTGAATTTGATTCAGTTGATGCTTGCATTAGTATTGTATAGGAAATACGCTCTGAGGCCGGTTGTGTTTGACTTTCTAACGCAAAAGATGTTGAAGGGGTGGTTAGTGACAAAAGTACATAGTTTGCCAATAGGGACAGGTTGTCAAAGCAAATATTTTTGAACACTCTAAATTCTAAGAAGGTAAAAAAAAATTAGGACTTCGACATTATAGAATTACTGGTTGCAAAGCACGGGTTTGTAATTTGATATGGTTCCTGGTACGTACTAAGTTTGTGCTTTCGAAGTTTGATGCTATACACACATCATCTGAACTTATCGGATTGAGTATAGGCATTTGTCAAAAAAGTGGAAGGCAGTTTAACTTATGCTGAGCAGATGTTTATTGTTAAAGCTGCCAAATGTAAACCTTTGGAGCTGTTTAAAGCACATCATTTTATTCTGGTTTGAAAGGGATGCTGCACTTGTTCATGGTACTGAAGTTGAGTTTAAGAACTATGCATGGCATAAACTGTTTTATAGGAGAAAGTGATGCTCAGATGCTTATTAATCGTATGGAAAATAGGCAAAATTATACTGGGACTTTCTTTTTGATATCCTGGTTGAGAATGCGGAGTTGTGTTGTTTGTTTTGGCTGACGAAGTGTGCAAGTGCAATTATAGGGAGTTTGGCGATATTGCATCTTTGATGCCACATACAAGAACAATACAGGTATGCTTTTTAATCTTTTATTATCACTTGAGATATTTCATTGTTTTTTTGTATTTTAACCCTTTAATATCCCTGAGATATTTTTTATATTTTTGTCAGATATAAGATGCGTTTTTGTTCCTTTCACCGCGCGAATAGACAACCATAGGATATCTGTTACTCGTTGGTCTGGCCTTCTTTAGAATGAGACTACAGAACTTATATATGGTTATCTACAAGGCGTTCAAAAAAGCCTTCAAAAAAGCTCCTAATATTATTGTTAACTGGAGCAAAGATGGAGCTATGCGAAGGGCAATTGAAGCTTGAGCTTCCTGATTCTAAGCATAGGCTTTGCATGTGGCATATCATCCGCCCAAAAAATGCCCCATCAAAGGTATACATTTAACTTACATTTGATAATTATTCCCTGTTTGTTATCTATTTATTATTTATTTTTGTGTATCTGCTACAAACATGTATACACTATCACTTGTGATATTACACATATGTAATAGGTCACAAGTGATATTTTACAAACCATCGTGTAATATCACTTGTGACTATTACACATGATATTCCTTTTATTGTGGTTGCACTTTATCTCAAATGTTTTTAGCACATGGTATTCTCTTAATTGTGTTTCATTTTTTTTTTGTTACAGATTGTTACTAGAATCTATGATAATACTGTTTTAAAAGCCTAAATTCAAAAAGATAGTTTCGGAAATATCGTATAATCCGGGCCCGGAAGAGTTTGAGCCCATGATGGAAAAGTTAATGGAGGAGTTTGATCTTGTTAATCATAGTGGTTGTCAAAGATGTATAGGAATTAGATCATCATGGATTCCTGTGCCTTTTTCTTATTGATTCGCCTCTTTGTGGGTTAATGAGAACTACTTCTAGGTCACGAGAGTGAAATTCTTTCTTCTCACCCATTTCACAAGCCGTCGGTGGCGAGCACTAGTTAACGTTCCTGGATTGTTATGACTCTGCAATGGAACAACAGAGAATACCAAACAAGAAAGATTAGATCATCCAGTCGATTGATTTCCTTTCCTACGTTGTTGACGCCATTAGGCTACCTTGAAGTTCATGCAGCAAGGGATACTCCGTTCTCCTGTTGGGCGTGTCAAAGGAGATTATTGCAGGGCTCTTGGTTATGTTCAACTTAAGACAAAGAGTCAGAAATGAGGGATTTGACCCATTCTGTATTATTAAAGAGGAAATTGTAAAGTACCCGAGCCCTTCTTAATCCAGATCCGGATAAGATTAATAAAGCGGAAGAATTCAGATGATGATGTGAGAAATTAATTTGTATGAAAAAGCTACAGAGAGTATAAGGTTACATGATTGTTCTAATATATTCCATGATCTTCTGACCCAGTTTTTCAAACATATCATCAAGTTATGAACATTTTGGGCTCGCGCTCTTTTGTTTAATGAAGGTATTGCAAATAACACAAGTGATGATTCGTCGTATGGTGTGCTGTTTGTCCAGTTGTTTTGTTCCGGTGTGGGATTTGTGTCAGCATGTTTTTTGTGTCTTTAAAAATTGCAAATGTTCAACAAAAATTCCTAATCGTAATTTGTTGAGGCTTGTCAAGGGATCTTATACACGCTGCGTTGTACAGAAGGAAGAAAAACCGTTATGGTGAGAAGAAATGTAAAATGTTGCCTTAATGCTTGTTGTTCGCTACTTCTTTCGTTGGATCGATTTGTTGTCAGATTTTGCGTAATGATGAGCCCAAGGTTTGGAGTGGTTTTGTAGATAGGGCTTAAAGCGTTGAAGTCCAGAATTGAAGTTGATCATGCCAACTTCTCCCCACGTACCCAAAGTTTCTGATGGTTGTTCAAGAATTTATGGTATTGAGAAGCCTTAAGAAGATTAAGGTTAATAATCCATCAAAGACCAACAACCAAGGGTGATAGACAAGGTTGATAGGACCGTATCAAGGTGGACGAGAGCAATCTTTTTGAACAAAACAAAAAACGAAATGGTTGTAGTATTTGTGGTTTGTCGGATCAGTGAACCAGCCACGCACTGCCCCAAAACAAGGAAAAGGTGATTGGTGATTTGTATGGCGGTGCTGCCGAAAGGCAGCAGCGCCGCCGGAGGCGGCCGGTGACGTCGCCCGGAGGCGGGCGGTGTTCTTGTTGAACGTATCGACGTTTTTCTTTTTATTATTATTATCTGTGATTAACTAGTTTGGAATATTTTGTATCACTTGTGAATATTTATCACGTTGTGATTACTGTCTATCATTGAATAATTAACCACTCTGTGATATTTTTTACACTTGTGATATGTTTATGTTTTTGGATGTTTTTATTTTTGATTTTATCAACTTTTGATTTGTTATCTGTGTGACATAAAATAAAGTTTGAGATTAGTTTCTATGTGTAATCATCACTTGTGCTTTTATCAGTTATGCTTTTGATGTTTTTTAAAATAATTTTATCACCTTGGATATTCTTATGATATTCTAAATATGAACTATATGGACGTTGTGAACCCCAATAAGATGACAAAATCAATACAAGTTTGGTTGCTTATATTCATTTCAAGGAGAAACATAGAGATAGAAGTATTCTGCATATGAGTCACATCACACGGTTTTTTAAATCATTGAATTCCAAAAGTCACTTTCATATAAGTTAAATCATATTAACATTCATGCATCATAACGACTAAGCCGGTGCAGGCCAAAAGGGGGGGTACACAAATTCTGGCACAGCCGAACGTTGGTTTGGGACATAAATAGAGCGCCGCCTTCCTTAGGTTTCCACAAACTTGGACATTGTGCCATAACATTGCGCTGGCTCCCAGCAGTACCACAACATCTGGCTTAGTCAACTACTAACTACACATTGTACAACTGTCACATTGCATAACACTCGAGCATACTCTGTTCCATCATAATCTTCATCTTGTGTAGCTGCATTGGAGACTTGTACAACTACTAACAAAAGCCTTTAGTAGCTAGTAGCTACTTTTAAATGTAAAAGCAAAAGAATCATATCATTATATGATTGGTGTACACATACAAAACACAGATCATTTTTCTACTGCGACACTCGTGGTTTATAACTTGTACAATCATATAATAAAGTAGTACATTATTTTCTATGAATTTATATAAACAAAAATAGAAACGAATAAAAGAAAGAAAAAAATATCTACATTTCATTCCCTATATAATGACTACCAGAACATATACCAATGCATCGAAAATATAGAACAACCAAAATCCACCATGGCAAGCACACCAATGTTAAACTTAATGTTATCCATCTTGTTAATACTCACTTCCATTATAATCCCATCATTCTCTTGTCCCATTCATCAAAAGCATGCACTACTCCACTTCAAATCAAGCCTCACCGCCATCTACAATTCCAAATATCCCGTTAAGTTTGTAGAACTAGACTCATGGAATCCTGCGTCTGATTGTTGTTCTTGGGGCAGGCGTGTTAATTGCTCCAGAACCGGAAGTGTTACTGAGCTTCAGCTATCTTGGGTAGCCGCATCTCCTCCGGAAGTCGATCCAGTTTCGATATCTTCTGAAATCTTGAGTCCGATTTTTCATATTCGGTCACTTGAATTACTTGATATCTCGTCTAATTCTTTTGAAGGTGAGATCCCAGGAGATGGGTTTGGTAATCTCACCAAACTGCTTCATCTTGACATGGGGTTTAACAACTTCAATGGTTCCATTCCCAGCCAACTTTTCCAGTTAACAAATTTACGTTACTTGGACTTGAGTTATAATCATCTTAAGGGAACACTAGGACCTGAACTGGGTTCTTTTCGAAAATTGACTACATTGGGCTTAAGTGATAATTATTTCCAGGGTCCGATTCCTGCACAACTTTTCGAACTCGAATCTCTTCGAGATCTTTATCTTAGTCACAATAATCTCGGGGGAAGTTTAAGCCCTGAAATTGGCAAGCTTCGAAATCTTGAATCACTGTCATTGGGTAGTACTAATTTTCTTCAGGGAAAAATCCCGGAAGAGATTGGAAATTTAACAAAGTTAAGGGATTTTTCATTATACAATAATAGTTTCTCCGGTGGAATCCCATCATCAATTGCAAACCTCACAAAATTAGAATCACTGGAATTGTCTGAAAATTCTTTATCATTGGAAACCTTTATAGGAAGACTAACCAACTTGACTTATCTGGACCTGAGCAGTAACCAGTTTACAGGCCCGATACCATCATCGATGCAAAACTTGAGCAAGTTAAGTGTCCTTCGACTCGACGGCAACATGCTCGCCGGGGAGATCCCGAATTGGTTATTCAAAATCAGAACTCTAAAGCGATTATACATCGGTGGAAAGGGAAGCAAGTTGATTTGGAATAACACAACTAAGGTTGTTCCAAGATGTAGTCTAACAGATATCTCAATGCCTTCTTGTGGAATTTCAGGCCAAATTCCTGAATGGATTTCATCACAGAAAGAGTTGTATTATCTTGATTTGAGCGGGAATAAATTGGAGGGAAGATTCCCACATTGGCTGGCGGAGATGAACATCAGTTATATGATTCTTTCAGATAACAACCTCAGCGGACAGATCCCGCCTCGCCTATTTATATCTGATTCGTTAGAGTCTCTTGATTTGTCCCGGAACAATTTTTCAGGGGAGTTGCCAGAAAGCATAGGTAATGCTACAAGTATGTATTATCTTGCGGTTTCGGAAAATCATTTTTCAGGACTAATCCCAAAATCCATCTCCAACTTAACGGGATTACGGTTACTCGACTTGTCCCGAAATAGATTCTCTGGTGACAGTTTACCTTTTTTGGGAACTGTTAACCTGGATTTGTCCGACAATGATTTCTCTGGTAAGATCCCAACGAATTTTCTTAATGAAACCGAAATTCTTTATTTAGGCGGGAATAAGTTTTATGGCGGTCTGCCTTCTAATTTGACTAAATTGGTCAACCTTAGAGTTCTTGATCTTCATAACAGCATTATTACAGGAAATTTACAAGATATTCTCCCTCAATTCCCTACTTCTCTTGAAATACTTGTCCTAAGAAACACTTCCCTCAACGGATATATCCCGACCAATATTTCCATGTGTACTTCTCTTCGAATTCTTGATCTCTCCAGGAACAACCTAACTGGAAGCATTCCACGACAGATGGGAAACCTTGCAATAATGAATATGTCAGCGTCACCGAATCCTATTTCCCGTTCCACAGGGGATTTGGATGAAGACCTACTTCAAGACTTAATAGTGAATTGGAAGAATTCTTCTCAACGCCTACACAACGTTCATTTCTATGTTTTGTTGGACTTATCGGGCAACAATATCTCTGGTGAAATACCAGCATCATTAGGCAATCTCAAAGCTCTAAAACAGCTCAACATATCACGCAACAAGATTTCTGGGAACATTCCACTGTCATTTGGCAATCTAGAGAGCATAGAAAGCTTGGATGTTTCGCACAATGAAATCTCAGGTTCGATCCCTCAATCACTAGTGCAGCTTCACGAACTCGGAACTCTAGATGTGAGCAACAACATGTTGACGGGTAAAATTCCTAGTGGTCGACAAATGGACACTATGAATGAGTTGGGTTTTCAAAACAATAGTGGATTATGCGGTATACCGATTAATATCAAATGTCGGGAGGATATTCCATCATCGGAAGGAAGAGTCGAGGAAGAAGAGGATCTATCATGGATTTTTTGGGAAGGAACATGGATCGGTTTTCCAATCGGGTTCTTCTCAACAATCTTGATAATGAGCTACCTTTTAAATTTTATACAACTTTTCAAAATTTGGTAAGAACTCCTATGAGTTTGCTCTTTGCCAATCCTTGTATTAGTTAAGATTTTTATTGTTGTTTGTACTTTGTTTCTTGTGTTTTGATAGTTTTAACTTTTAATTGTAATTGTCAGCATCATATCTTGAATATGGGGATGGAGTTGAAGACTTATTTGTGAATTGGAAAAAATCTTCTCGACGCCTAGGCAAATCCCGTTTTTTTGTTTTGTTGGACTTGTCGGGCAACAACATTTCTGGTGAAATACCTGCATCTTTAGGAAACCTCAAAGCCCTAAAACAACTCAACATATCACACAACAGGATTTCAGGACACATTCCATTGTCGTTGGGCAATCTAGAGAGCATAGAAAGCTTGGATGTTTCACACAATGAAATCTCAGGTTCGATCCCTCAATCACTAGTGCAGCTTCACGAACTCGGAACTCTAGATGTGAGCAACAACATGTTGACGGGTAAAATTCCTAGTGGTGGGCAAATGGACACTATGAATGAGTTGGGTTTTCAAAACAATAGTGGATTATGTGGTATACCAATTAATATAAAATGTTCGGAGGATATTCCATCATCGGAAGGAAGAGTCGAGGAAGAAGAGGATCTATCATGGATTTTTTGGGAAGGAACATGGATCGGTTTTCCAATCGGGTTCTTCTCAACAATCTTGATAATGAGCTACCTTTTAAATTTTATACAACTTTTCAAAATTTGGTAAGAACTCCTATGAGTTTGCTCTTTGCCAATCCTTGTATTAGTTAAGATTTTTATTGTTGTTTGTACTTTGTTTCTTGTGTTTTGATAGTTTTAACTTTTAATTGTAATATTTTTATTTGTGGCGTGCAAAATATAATCCATATAATTCACATCAGACTTTATGTTTGTAAAATTTGAAGTAAATATTATGTTTCTCCTCTATATTTGTAGTTACTGGAATAAACAAAGTTGGAGATGCCACATATTTGTGTTTATTTTCCTATCAGTTAAAAAGAAAAAGATGATAGAATTGTTGAATACTAGTCTAAATAAAGAGTTGTTATATTTTGGATTCTTCAAAAGACGATACTAGGCTTTGGGCCTGTCTGAATAAGATCAAAAGCAAAAAGTAAATCACTGGCCCTTTTGTTGAAAGCTTTGGGCCTGTCTGAATCTTCTTTACAAATGTATGATATTGAGCTTACTTTGTTTAACTAGAAAATGCGATTCTTGAGATAATTATTGATGAGGGGGAATTCGCCATATACCCAAAACAAACATCAAAATTTCATATTTCCCCAACACATGCTTTAAAAACATTGTACTCATGCATTGAAAACTTATCATTTGGGTAACTATGGAATTATGAAGTTTCTTTTGGGTATATATTGAATTTTCCCTTATTGATGTATGGCTTTTGGCAAGATTAGCAAGTGTGGCCAACCAGTAAGTGTTTAGTCTAACATCATCTAGATATGATTATGGTCTCTTAACAAGAAGTTGTGGTTCAAGTCTTGTCAAAAAAAAAGTAGGGTTTTATATTTATGTGAGATTATACATATTATATGTGTTTGCCTTTAACTAAAAGTAATTAATAGACCTCTGCTAACAACCCTGTCAAACAAAAACAGTAGACATACACATACCAATATAATATGTACATAATATATGCAATGCTCTTTGTTCATCTTTACAAAAAGTGTAGACCAAAAAGGTCCTTTTGGTAAGTTGGTTTAGGCCCAATGCCTACAATATCCAATAAAACCATCATTTTAGACATGAAAAAGTGTCACCTTAATGTGTCGTAAATTTATTTTTAACACTGATCAAATCTTGTGTATCGATCGCTAATTAGGTAATCACACATAGTAGATCGCGGTCATATTATGATTATAAAAAAAAAAAAAAAAAAAAAAAAAAAAAAAAAAAAAAAAAAAAAAAAAAAAAAAAAAAAAAAAGTCCTTTCAAAACTTAAAAAATAAAGTATTATGTTACAAACAAGTATTGTGTATTGCTTAAACATCTGGTTAAATTGTCATTGATAAATGAGAGGTATACGTTTTGATGGATGAAAGAAAATGTGAATGGTAGATAAGTGAATATAAAACATGAATGCTACGATATGATTGGCACACATGCATGACCAATTTAAATTGAAACTAGTTGGTGGCATCTAAACATAATCATATGCACTAGGGCATGTCTTTATCTCTAACTTGGGGTGAAAATGAGCCTGACCCCGTTTACATCATGAAGAATTCATTTTATCCTTATAAACTTGGTGTCACATAAATCAGAAAAAAAGAGTCATGTAAATTAAATCTTTTTCTTAGATAAATTGTTAAAAATGTCGATGGTGTCACATTGATCTAGTAAAACCACATATACTAAACTTTCCGGATTAAGAGTTGATATGTTTTGATTAAGTAACTCATTTCCAAGCCCTTTGAAGATAATTAATCCTAACAAAAGTTTTTAGGCAACAAATAACAACATATGCATACAAAATTTTATAATAAAATATGTGGGTGATGGGTCGAAATCAGATCCTCGAAACGTGCATCGCATTTTTCTATATCAAAGAGGATATGATATGGTATTTGATTTTTTTTATTTCTTTAAAGTAGCATATTTGATTCATGACACATATATTTAACGCTTGCTCAAAAAAAATAACATACTTAAACGCATTATCAAGTTGTAAAACCAAATGTTGTGAAAATATAATGTTTGTATATGTAATGTATGTGTTAGTTGACGTATGAGCTAATTATTGCAACATAAAATTATAACAATGTGGGACTTTAATTGCTTGACAGATGATTATAAAGTTTAGCCAACAAGCCGTTACTTAGTGACTTATCAAATATCAAGTAGTTGTACCTTCAAATTTCAAAGAGCAATGAGATAAATACATCCGTATTACCCGTTAGAAATCACACAATTATTGTGTTTATAATCATGCTCTTGAAGTTAGTCATAGTTTAACATCTCGTGTAAAAACGAATTTGTTTACATTTAAACAAAGACGATCATCTTTTTAACGATCAATTTAGATCAACGTGACAAGTGTATTTCTTTTCTAAGATCTCTAATAGTAGACATGTATACTAAAGTTGACAAGTCAAAATAAAAAAAATATCTATGTTTGATACAAACAAAATATTAAAAATATGATTTTCTAAAAGAGTTTAAAACTTTTGTGGGCATGAAAAAGTTTTCATTTATTCGTCTCAAAATTATTGCATTTAGATAAAAAACATACAGTTGAAAAAAAGTGAAATGTTACATTCTTTAACTAATCAGATATCATTTTCACACATTAAATTTCTTTTTTGATTAGTTGACACAAAAAAGGAACTATCATTCTGAGACATTTCAAAATAAAAATAAAGACTATAACTTTGATATGAATAAAAGTAATTATTTTGTAACTAATAAAACACACCATTGGTTGTTATCAAAAGTATCTTTTAATAAGAAAAGTTTCTATAAAAGGCCAAGAAAGGAATATAAAATCCAAGAAAAAGAGTAGAAAAACATGAGTCATGACAGTTACTCTGTGAGTAACGACACTTTACTATATTTTTGCTAGTTAAAAAATGGAAGAATTCTCTCAAGTTAAAAAAGTAACTTGACTCAAGTTGCGTGTTTGTAAGCCATTGGATTTAATCCAATTGTTCAAATCAAAAAAAGTTCTTTTGATTTGAGTCATTGGATCAAATCAAATGGCTCACATTCCCCCAACTTGAGTCAAGTTATTTTTTCAACGTGATCTTCTTCTTTAAAAAAACATTTACAAAGATTAAAGAATGTGCTAGAAAGTATATTTTGCCTATCAAAATAGCAAATTGGTGGCTTTTTGTAGGTACCCTTTTCCTAGCTTTTGACTATTTTAATATTGTTTGTTCGACAGCTCACTCCAAATCATGTTTCTTTTTAATTTGTTCTTCATTTATTAATTTTAATCACATTAATTCTTNGTGGGGACTTTAATTGCTTGACAGATGATTATAAAGTTTAGCCAACAAGCTGTTACTTAGACTAGTGAGTAGTGACTTATCAAATATCAAGTAGTTGTACCTTCAAAATTCAAAAAAAAAAAAAAAGAGATAAATACACAAGTATTACCCGTTAGAAATCACACAATTATTGTGTTCATAATCATGCTCTTGAAGTTAGTCATAGTTTAACATCTCGTGTAAAAACGAATTTGCTTACATTTAAACAAAGACGATCATCTTTTTAACGATCAATTTAGATCAACGTGACAAGTGTTTTCTTTTCTAAGATCTCTAATAATAGACATGTATGCTAAAGTTGACAAGTCAAATTAAAAAAATATCTATGTTTGATACAAACAAAATATTAAAATATGATCTTCTAAAAGAGTTTAAAATTTTTGTGGGCATGAAAAAGTTTTCATTTATTCGTCTCAAAATTATTGCTTTCAGATAAAAAAAAAACATACAGTTGAAAAAAAGTGAAATATTACATTCTTTAACTAATCAGATATCATTTTCACACATTAAATTCTTTTTTGATTAGTTGACACAAAAAAAGAACTATAATTCTGAGACATTTCAAAATAAAAATAAAGACTATAACTTTGATATGAATGAAAGTAATTATTTTGTAACTAATAAAACACACCATTGGTTGTTATCAAAAGTATCTTTTAATAAGAAAAGTTTCTATAAAAGGCCAAGAAAGGAATATAAAATCCAAGAAAAAGAGTAGAAAAACATGAGTCATGACAGTTACTCTATGAGTAACGACACTTTACTATATTTTTGCTAGTTAAAAAACGGAAGAAGATTCTCTCAAGTTAAAAAAGTAACTTGACTCAAGTTGGGTGTTTGTAAGCCATTAAATTTAATCCAATTGTTCAAATCAAAAGAAGTTCTTTTGATTTGAGTCATTGGATCAAATCAAATGGCTCACATTCCACCAACTTGAGTCAAGTTATTTTTTCAACGGGATCTTCTTCTTTAAAAAAACATTTACAAAGATTAAAGAATGTGCTAGAAAGTATATTTTGCCTATCAAAATAGCAAACTGGTGGCTTTTTGTAGGTACCCTTTTCCTAGCTTTTGACTATTTTAATATTGTTTGTTCGACAGCTCACTCCAAATCATGTTTCTTTTTAATTTGTTCTTCATTTATTAATTTTAATCACATTAATTCCTGGATTTAACCATATTTTTAATTGATTATAGAGTTTTATGGTTTGGTTTTTGTCAAAACAACTTCACTTTGTGTAAAATGGTAGTTTTTGCATATCTAGGATTATAGAACTAATAATGTCTTGTTATGCAACTCACTGAACTTTCATATGATGTGATCACAACATCATGTTCGATTTGCATAAGTATCAACGTTGAAATTTGATCATTTTTGCGTCGTAGGAGAAAAAAAAATTTTGCACAACAAAAATGTTGTTCGTCTAGGGGAAAAAAATCAAACTATCACTATGAAAGTGATAGTTTGTGTTTGTTTAGGATGTCTGGGCCCACAACTATGACTATGAAAGTCTAATGTATTCCATACTCCATATACAACTCATGAAGGGGGAATGGATCTTTCATTGTTAAGGGACCTACCACTACTATCAAACTCATACCCATTGTTATTCCTCGTAGCATACCAAACGCACCCTTAAACTAATCACCTTATGATAGTAGATTGTTATGACTTATGACATGTAATTATGTTTGTGCAGGTAACAACTCAAAACTATTTCATTGAATTTGAATCAAGAACTTATTCTTTAATACTGGACTTTTACCATATTTAAGTTCTTGATTAGTGATTGAAGTATAATTTTGCCCGTCTAAACGATGATCTATTGCTTAAATAAAGCTAACATGCTACGCTTATTATAAGCTTATATGTGGCTTATGAGCTTATTAGTTTTTTGGCTTATATTTCATAAGCGTTAAATTTCTGGCTTATTTTGGAGACTTGTGGTCTCATATAAGTTTATTATTGTATACTCCGTAATAAAGTTATATAAGTCCATAAGTCTCAAAATAAGCCCAAAAATTGAGGCTTATGAAATATAAGTCAAAATCAAATAAGCTCATATATAAGCTTAAACAAACACCCTCTTACGGTTAGTTCTGTCAAACATAACCGATTGACGCGATTAATCAGACTTTTGAACACTTATATATAAGTACAATAATGAAGGGCAAATGGGTCAATCAAAATTCAAGAATGTTTCTTTCCTCATGTCATCTTTCACTTTCTTTACTTCAAAGAAGTTAAAAATTTACAAACAAAAAAAAGATGACCCACAACTAATTTGTTACTAGGAAACAAGATTCATGCAAAAGATCAAATTTTTGAGGCAAATAAAAATACTCCACATGTAAATTTGTTCTAAAAGTGCTAAAAATGAAACTTTACACCATTTTTTATTTTATTTTTTTGCATAAACAAAGAGATCAAGTTTCAAGATCAATATAAGATTATAATATTTGAAGTAAAATAAAGAGACCCAGAAGTTAAATTTGTGCTAAAAGAGTATTTTGAACACCAAATTTTTTTGCAATTGAAAGTAGAAAAAAAAGTTGTTTTTTTAATAATCAGATTATATAAAAGTTGGATTTTATTAGAGAAAATGAAGGATGACCCAAATGATTAAGCGATAATGAATGACCAAAAGTATGGATTATGTTAGTTGCTAAAAGTTGGTGAAATAATAACTGAAAGCTATAGACTTATGCAGTGAAAAGTAAGTTTGTTTATTGATGCAAGAAGATACTTTGTTCTCAGGAATGATTTATTATCCACATATTTATTTCTCTGAGTTCTATGGCGCGTTTAGTAAATGGAAAATATTTTCTCTAGTTTCTATTTTACAGTTTTACATGGGAAATGGGAGAGCTATTCTTTCTCTAGAAACACCTGAAAAGTGTTTAATAGGAGTTTTCTAAAATAGAAAACTTATGGAGAACTCCTAAAAGAGTTTCCTAAACTTAGTTAATAATACATTGGAAACAGTTTCCATTTTCCAAAAAACTTTTGGAAAAACACTAAATTGAACCAGCGTTTTCTATTTTTCTTAGGTGTTTCTTGGAAAACATTTTCTGAGAAAACCTCCTTACTAAACGCGCCTATACTTTTAATTTTTTTAATGCTTCAAAGTGTAAGACAAGATGTTTTACAATGGCGTTTCGTCCAAAATTGATTTACACTTACTTGCTTGAAGATATAAAACGAAAAAGTGAAAAGCATGTATCCCATTAGGAACAGGTAGAAAAAACGCATTGCGAAATCTCTGAATTGCACCAATTTCCCTAACCTGTCACCATATCCTTCATACTTCCACCTCCCAGATAATATTATACTAGTCTCTCACGCCCCACACGCAGAACTCCACACATGGCAACTCAAAAAATCCACGTCATTCAATCACGCACCAAAGTCAAACATGGTAATATAGTAATGGAACAGAACTAACCAGTAAAGAGGGTTCGAGTCTGTCTCTGAAGCACATCTAACACTACATGAGCTATCACTTATTCATCCGACATGACACCCCTCCCCCGAATAATAATGATATCATAAGCTTCAAGTATCTCTGGTGGCATTATTATTTGAGGGGCTAGGCGAGAGGCGGAGGAGGCGGGACAACGCGCGGGAAGAGAAGGCGAAGACGGAAAGGAGCCGTGAGAGAAGAGACAAGGGCGCGAAGGGGGGCGGCGCTACCTATAATCAGACTAGAAAGCTAATATCAAGAAACTTCATACTACAGGAGAACCATGAGTAAACACATATACACATACACAGACTATATATGAGACACACAAACCTCAGTCTCGCCCGAAAGCGATAAGCATGAAACAATCATTAGCAAGCGCTTATGACGAAACTGAAGACACAGAGAAAACGTTCCTAATAAGAGCTCATCAGAGCCACATAGGTTAAGACTTAACACAGGGATAACGTAAGCATG
>LBNU01038436.1:43291-61985 GCA_014162995.1 Artemisia annua | reverse complement strand
TTATTTTGTTAAAAGATTGAATCTTTATAACAAAGATTTAATCTTTTAGTGTATTGTTATATTTGGTGATTAATTAATGGGATAGTTAATGAAGAGTATTTTCATGAGGGTTTTGTTCTGCAAGATCCACTGTCCTTCATTCATATGTTTTTGCAAACCATCAACTGCTTCACATTTATATTTATAATATATATTAAACCACAAGGTTCACGACGTCGTTTTGCCCTGTGGGTTTCCCGCCAAAATTGGTGGGCTCCTGTGGCCCGATTTTCTAGCCCACTCCAGCCTTGGCTTTACCGGCCTGTTTTCACACTTATAGTTGTCGAATATTCTCGACACGCATACACACCTAACGCTTCTACTTCTTTTGTGATGGTTCCAGATTCTTCACACACACGCACCTCTCAGATCATGGGTTTTTTCTCGCCGGAATATTACAAGTGGCCTGTGATTATACAACATCAAAATAGAAGAGTTATGGTTTCATTTTTTGGGGTTTAATCGACGGCCGTGGTGATGTGGTGGCGTGGACCCATCATGGCGGTATGAGATGATGTAGGCGGATTCATAAGGGGTTAGCCACGGTTTGGGTTTCTGTTATTCTTTGGAAACCCTAATTTAGGGTTACGTTGTTGATTCCGTTTTACTGTTGATGGTTATTTGGTGATGCCGTGTTTGATGGTCGCCTTCAGTTTCAGGTATGCAGTTTTTTCATTTTTTTTTTATAAAAAATTAGGATTTATTAAATGTGTGGATAAAAGATTAGATTTTTGGTTTTTAAAAAAATCTCTTTTGGTTGAATTTGTTATTTTTTAGGGTCATATTAATATTAGTGATTTTTTTTTTTTGGTTCCAGGTTATGTTACTGAGACCCTTATCTTGGCGGGGTATTGTAATATTAGTGAAATTTGTGTTAAACGTGTGTCGACCGATGCCAAACTTGCTGATCATATGAATAGTATACCCAGGCATCCGATTACTAAAAGTAAGCTACTTACTTTAAATTCTGATATATGTCAGAGTACTTATTTATTGTCGAAGTTGTAGACACAAATAAGTGACTTTTATAGTTTTTACCCTTTTTTTAATATAGGGTTTCAACAATGGTGGCATCCGGTTATGAAAGGAAACATGTTTTGGGGTTAAAGAAGGGCTGCATTAGTGTCGAGGTCGGGAATGGTTATAAGAACTCTTTCGGAGGTATAACTTTCTTATCTTTTATAATGGGTTGGTTCCTTTTTATTGAATAGTTTGTTTTGGATCATATGATAGCTGTGGTTTTTGTGTTTCGGTTGGTCAACATGTACGAATTATTTTGGCCGATGTAGGTAGTGTACGTTTCAGAGAATCAGTGCACGGGAGGCAAGGAAGATTGGTAAATTGGCTTTTATAGAAGCTTCATATTTGTTACTGCATGTTTGCTCATTAAGATATCTGCAAAAAAACATTGTTGTATCAAAATCTATATGATCTTTCATTGTCAAGGACATATTAACATTAACGTTTTAAATATGTCCTTGACATTGAACATGAAGTACTATTTACCACCAGCCTAACATCAGCCAATAGGAAGTACGCTTAGTTGTTACATGTTTATATTTTATATGAAAGTTGGTTGGGTTTGGTAATGAGCCAAAAATCATAATATTTATTTTTACAAGCTCTCTTTTTGGATATGTAATTTTACTAATGTAAGCTTATATTTAATTCTTTCCACATAAGATAGCTACGCTTATATTACTGTGATTTCAATTTTTTTAGGAAGTGATTTAAGGGGGTGTTGGGATTAGCTTATTTTACACTGCAGTTGATGAGGTGGTGCACCAGGAGATTGTGCGTTTTTTATAAGGAACGCTGCATATGGTTTACGGGTAACAAGGGGGTGGCCATGTTTATTGATGGCAAGCCAGTAATTGTTACTTAATGATCGTTGCAGTATTGGTACATGTTGCAACATGAGCGGGTTAAATATCACGTCACATGGGTATTTTGGGTTGAATGCGAGGTTAATTAGGTACATTAGCTTGAAAGTGACACTTTTGAATCTCAAAGCATAGAACAAAAAAAGAAGTATGGATAATCTAAGGAGTTGGTTTATTTTGATATAAATATATATGGCCTCCTAAGTTATCATTTGCTTATTTCTCCTCACTAATATCTGCTCCTTTTTCTGTATGCAGTGATGTTCAAATGCCATACGGGTTCCATACATAACGAAAATTAAACTCAGAAAATTTCAAGAATCCGTCGGCTAACAAGGTACCACTTTGTCTATCATTTTCATTTAGTTATAGGCAATCCGCATTTTCTTAAATAGCTCAAACAATCCACTATATACCAGCTTTGATTGGTGAAGTAACAAAGTTAGTGTCGATTAGATATGTCATATTAATATTCACTTTATTTATGTAGAAAAGCATCGAATTTACCAAGGTAAAGTTGCTGATACCAGTTGAAGTCAAAGACGTAATAGCTGAAGGCAAGGACAGAGGTAACTTATCTTATTTACTATAGATTAGGTAGGACAATACAACTCATTTGTATGAAAACTGAACAGGGTGACATATATTTGTTTAATAACAGGTCAAATGGGTAAATAAATTGGCTAACAGCAAAACGAGTCAAACAGGTATGGCTCAAACGTCATCTCATGTGTCTAATAAAACAATAAACTTAGGACAAAATGGGTCAAGCATGTTTCTCTGCTGGATGAATTTTTTGTGCGGTAAGCACACCATTTATTTAATTTTTAGTTCAGGATGTATAATACATTTCTTAAATGTATGAACGGATAGGTCTCAGATGGTTAAATGTGACTGAAGATAAGATGTCGCCATGGTCTAAGAAAGATGGTCGGGGCTGCTCATACTACAAAGGCATTCCATATGATGCATTGCCATGTAAGCAAATATCTCTACTGGATTACATTTATATACAGTATTAGTTAACATCGTCCTACGAATATATTGGATGCATTGCATTATTGGATATTGGCTTAAACAATACATATGGTTAGAACAAAACTGTTTAGCTAATGCTGGAGTGATTAACGTACCTCATTATTGACTCCTTTGCAAATCTGATAGTTACTCTTTTCAGTAGAAGGAAAAATAAAATCAAAGATTGAAATCTTTTGACACCCAGTCTGATGCAAATGGTGAAAATGTTACGAACATGTGAAATTGATGATAAGGCGTAAAGTCTCTTTTAAATGCATAAAACCTACTAAATCCTACTTCGGTTAATATATTTGGTTATTTGTGTAACAATATAGTTTTATAATAAGTATTTTAAATAAGGAACATAAAAATGTTTGCGGTTTAAAACCACTGTGACATGTACTAGAGTATACTCATTTTGCCTGCACCTCTGCTAATTTTAGATATGATCTACAGATATATTGAGTCATGAACTGATGAACATGTAAGGTTCTTTTGGAGGTTGTATGCATCAGAAATACACTTTAGGTGGGTCAAAATTGCCATTCTATGTGATCACGATCTTTTTTTAAAAAATTTATGTTAATTTCAGTTTCTTTTGTTAAGGTTGGAGAAAATAATCTGGCGTTGACGCCATTGCACTCATCGGAATCTACACTTGCCCAAAAAAAAAAGAATTGTCTGCACGTCAAGAAGGCAAACCATCATGGACGAAAGGTTTATTACTTGATGATAAGTTACTGTGAAAAAAATATATATATATTTTGCAACCCAAACACCCGTTATAAGTAGTATTTTCTGTTATAAAAATAAGTTATTTACTTACTCATTTAAGCAAGTAAAAATATGTTATACACAAATCTTTGTATCTTTAATCAATGTTATGTGCCATTACAAAAATTGTATTCAATTTATACACGTATAAATTTGTAGCAACAGTGAGGTTTTTATAAATTTTTAGCAAAACAGAAAATAAATACGTAAATTGGAACTTTCAGGTTTGCATAGGCTGTCATCAGAATCTGCAAGTATGACCAAGTTATTCCAGTGAAATGAATTATATGGTCAAGGATGATCCGGAAAGAAAAAGATTTGAAGCTTCAGAACACACTCTTGGACAAAAGCATGACGAGTTGTCTTATAATATGATGAACCGGTCAAATTCCATTTTGAGAAAGTCATTGTGTTTATGAGGTAATGAAACATTTTATACATATAGTATATTAGTATTTTTCTACTGTCAATTAGTACATTCTATTTCTGGCATTTTCAGCATTACATTTGTGAATCAAAAATCTTCACTATCTCTTCAATTAGCATACGAACGAGCTATATTGATTAACTACTTGAGGTTTGGCGTTCGCCACCCATAGTATATAACTAATACCTTATGTTTCAGGAATAAGCGGCACTGAATCTACACGACTCGGCGGTCATAATTTGCGAACAAATGGAATGGCTCAACGTTCATTAGCTTCAGGTAAATTGGAATGTTAGCTTCAGGTAAATTGGAATGTTATTATTTTCAATATATTTATAATTTTATTTTTCATTTACACTAAATGATGAATAACGATTAAGTATAATCAACATGCTAAATGAATAAAATGATGGGTAGGATCTTAGCCCATTCTGATTTCGGTTTTGAATTATAGTGGCATAATACTGACACAATAAACCTTTTCTGCAGTTTCAACGAAAGGCAATTTGACCCAAAGTGCAGGCTGCTTTATGTGACTGAAGTTACGATATAGGCGGTGAATTAGTTTGTCTATAAATTCAGATTAGCTATGATAATCTGAACTGCAAGACACTTGACAGGAAGGCGCGACTAAAATTGCTACAAGCGCTGATGACTGAAATGAGTTTTAATTGAACGTATTCTTCAGCAAGGAGAGGTGAAACAGCTCATGGCTATAGTCTTGCTGAAAGGGTATGTACTAACTCTCTTCATTTAACTCCCTATTAGGCCCAGAAAAAGAGTTGGTCTCGGGATGTGAATACAACACCACTGTAGTTTTCACCTCATGAACTGGTAGTGACTAATCAATACTAAAACATTACATATAAGAATAAGTATGTGCCCCATTAAAACCTTCAAACATAATNAGTTTTAATTGAACGTATTCTTCAGCAAGGAGAGGTGAAACAGCTCATGGCTATAGTCTTGCTGAAAGGGTATGTACTAACTCTCTTCATTTAACTCCCTATTAGGCCCAGAAAAAGAGTTGGTCTCGGGATGTGAATACAACACCACTGTAGTTTTCACCTCATGAACTGGTAGTGACTAATCAATACTAAAACATTACATATAAGAATAAGTATGTGCCCCATTAAAACCTTCAAACATAATTGATTTAGCAGTCATGAAATGAGAAAGTACTTAGGTGAACGGGATAAGCAATAGGTGATATTGAGAATTTTTATCGTGAATAAGAAAATGGATATGGCTGAATTGCAGGCTTGCAACACCTAACTTTGTGAACCTGTCGATCCCATATTTCTATGATCACAGTCTATATAGCAAACTATGCAAGTGGCTTTAATGGAGTATACTAAATACATTTGGTTTCCA
Source organism: Artemisia annua (assembly GCA_014162995.1). Lineage (NCBI taxonomy): Eukaryota > Viridiplantae > Streptophyta > Magnoliopsida > Asterales > Asteraceae > Artemisia > Artemisia annua. The sequence goes on along the minus strand of LBNU01038436.1, from coordinate 56,471 downwards.
TTGGAACTTTTATGCACTTTATTGTTCAGTGTCTGTGATATGTATTAATTTTGTTTGATGTTATGCAGTTACGCCGATGCAAGTGGTCCTGGAAATGATGTCCATGAATTTGTAATTCTTCAAAGTTTAATTAACTGAAATTGCAGTAAGATTGACGAGATATGTGAAAGGTAAATTTTAGTGTAATCTGTGATAATTTATTATAACGCACCTTATTTGCTTATGTTTGAATTTTTACATGGTCTGTTTGCATATAACTGCTTATTGGTACTCAATTTGGAACTGCAAACTTTTGTGGGAGAGATTTAATTAGTAATTAGTACACAAGATTATTAGATTAGATTTTTGTGTGAGAGATTTAATTAGTGATTAGTATATATGTGATTCAGGTACTTTTTTTCCTTCCATTTTTTAAAGCCACACGTCTTTTGGTTGTTAGATTAGATCACATATTTTGCTTCAGTTTGTTAAACGGGGTTAATTTTCATAGGTTACTGGAGGAAAATGGATTTGAGGTATTTCCTGCATCTGGTGAAGACCCGCTTCTCACATCAACGCGCGTTGTTTTGCAGGTTTATTTACTCACTCCAGTAATTTTATCATATTAAGTTAATGCTAATTTGTTGTGTATTAATTAGGCTTTATTTATAGATTTTGTAATATGGGTTTACGGTGATTTATAATAATGTTTGTTCACTACAGACACAATGCAAGCTGTTGTCATCTATGCGGACTTTATAGCAACCGGGTTCCAATCCGGATGCCTAGCCATCAACAATGCAGCCGCTCACTAACATGGGAGTAATCTGCAATCATAGACCATTGCATTGACATAAAGGATGTATGTACTCGACATTTGTTTAAGATGCTCACTGAAATTTTATGAACTGATACAGTTTATCTATGTATTTCCAATGTATAGTACAACGTAATGGACTGATACAACATAATGAACATTCGTTCCAGGTCATATGAGTTAATATATTTTGTTTATATATGTTATAATGTTTGTAATTAGCTTAATTAGCTCTGCTGCAAACAAACACTTTTGATGCTTTATTATACCATCTATTTTGGATATTAAATTGTGATATTGTTCCAGATTGTTTTTATAATTGTTGCTTTCTATTGTGTGCAAGTTTTGGTGCTGCAGCGACCAATTTGAATGCATTTCTAAACATTCCTTTTTAGTAAAAAAAACGTCCGGCCGCATACCTTTGATAAACAACATTATAAACCAAATACAACGAAAAAAAACCCCGCTAGGCCGCAACGCGGCCGGCTGCTGCCATACTTGTTTATACAATTCAGGTCCTTTGAAGTTGGAAAATTGCACACAAGCCCCTAGTCCATTAGTAGTAAATGATCCATTAGATCAGAATCATGATGTTGTTGAAGAGATAGTTGAAGTTAAGGAGAAAGATGCTTTAGAGGATGGGGAGAAGGATTCAGTGGTTGAAAGTGTTGTACTCAGGAGTTGTATGAAGAATAAAGGTGAATCGCAGAGATCGATAGTTGATGGAAAAAAAGTGCGATAGTTGATGCTTTGATTGGTTATGCTTTTGTGAATGTAATGATGTATTTGAATTGTTATCGATTTTATTAATGTGGATTTTGAAGTTTGATCATCAGAAGTAAATAGAACAATATTAAACAATATGAAACAATGAAAGTAGATAAAGGTGGTGGTGTACGCTACGTCGGCAGAGGCGACTGATGGTGGCTTGACAGTGGGAATGATGTAGTGTCGGATAAGATCGGAAATGGCACAATCAGACAACCGAATGTGACAGGGCTGCTCCGAGGATGTGTTGGTGGGTAACGGTGGATGATTTGCTGGATAAAAGATAGTGGTGATGGTAGATTGGTTGAATTTGGTGAAGAAATGGAATGATGAGGTTGATAAATGAGTGACATAAAGCAATATGACTAACCCTTTTTTTGTCCACAACAATAACTCAACATTTGGGCCTCACTTTTTTCTTCTTTTCCAATTATTTAAACAAAATACAAATTAAAACAAATTACATTNGTGGGTGGCGGCGGTGGAGGCGGTGGTGGTTTTGGTGGGTGGCGGCTGTGGGTGGTTGTGGTGGCGGTGGGTGGTGGTTATGGTGGTTGGTGGGTGGTGGTGGGTGGTGGCGATGGAGGTAGTGGTGAAAATTACTAATGACCATTTGTATAAAGGACTAACGATGCAAAGAACACAAGGGTATAAAGGACTAACGGCCGTTAGTTTATGTGAAAATTGGTAACTTTGGAACAAAATACTTATATTGGTTACCTATTTCGGCAATAAAAAAGTTTGTTACCTACAATAGTAAAAAAAATGATAAGTTCATTGGTAATATGTGGCTTTTACCCTTAATTTCATAACACACAAACTTTTCTATTTGCTTAAAAGAAGCAGTTTGTGTGCAAATTTTTCATTTCTATTAATTTGGTGACAAACGTTGTCTCAAATGGTAATTTCTTAATGTTCAAGATCTTAAGTTAGCATCTTAATACATAATATACAATTCAGGCATCATACTGATTCTTTATAATTTGCTAGCTTATAGTTAATATATCTAACACGAGTTACTACTAGTGAATTTATGTATTACTATGTCAAAACATGGGGATTATAGCTCTCGACACACTTACAAGTTTTGCTTTTTCGCTTACTTACATCCGTTCTAGCTTTACTGAGTTATACCCCAAACATGAACATTAGTACATGTATGTACTAAATAATCAAACTAAGCAACATCTTAAAAAAAGGTGAAAGTGAATGCTTATATATATATGCCAAAGCATGTAACAAAGGGACTTCAGTGATTCGATTAAACACGCATATCCATTGACAATCGAATCACTTGGTTTCTTTCAGTTTTTAATTTTTTTATTTGATAAACTCGACTTGTTTAACTTTTAGTTTAATACGACTTTTTTACTTTTCTGTTCGTTTAGAGGAAACAGTGTGTGTGCAAACTTCTTATCATATTTGATAAACAAATTAAACGTTGTTTTAAATGATCTAAGTTAGTATGTTAACATTTACATTAACAAATTAAACTTCTTATTATTTGATAAACAAATTAAACGTTGTTTTAAATGATCTAAGTTAGTATGTTAACACAATCATACAATTGATAATAGTACCGTTCTAATAATTTACCAAATTAAATTGATTTTTGAGTTTATAACTAGAAGACATAATCTTAGAAGTCACTAAAAATACCAAAAAAGTCTGGCTTATTACGAAACATAAACTGAATCAAATAACTGACAAGCCAAAAAGTAAGCTAAAACGAGCACCTCCAAACTACGGTTGTGTTTATTCCAATTTCTGGCTTATTACGGTATATGTGTAATTACCTTCAGAGACTTATGGTTAACAAGTATAAGCAAAGTGAAAGTGAAATCGGGTATTAACCTGAAAAGTTTCCAACGCTATTGTTGGAATCGTGTCCCAAAAGCAGTAGGATTTCATTCCTATTTGGGATAATTATTATTTAGTCATTATCCTATTTGGAGTATAGGATGGCTACTGAGATTCCTAGGAATTGTATCCTAGTTATTCTAGGATTCTTCTCTATATAAATAGAGCCCTATGCATTCCTTCCAATACACATATATTCGATTCATCACCTCCATAACTGCTAATCCCTATTTTGTTTAAGAGTTCCTGAGAATTGTTTAGTTCTTTTTGCATACTTCAACTGGCCTATATACCATTGAAGGTTTGTACTCTGTTTTTGATATAGTGGATTTTGTGGTCGTCGCCCGTGGTTTTTCCTCCCATTAAATTGGGGGTTTCCACGTAAATCGTTTGTGTTCTTTGTTTATTATTATCGTTACTTTGTTTGGTTGATTATTGGTTTAGGTTTAATCTTCGCTTCCGTGCAAGCTCTATAACCCCAACAAGTGGTACCAGAGCCTGGTCACAATGGTCACCAAATTTGACATCGATAAGTTTGATGGCAAGATTAGTTTTGCTATTTGGAAAGTTCATATGCAAGCGGTATTAACGCATCATGGGTACAAGAAGGCCCTTAAGGGTGTTGCGCACAAACCACAAGCTATGTCAGATGAAGATTGGCTTGAATTAGATGAGAAGGCTTTAGCCACGATCCAACTTTTTCTAACTCGAGAAGTTCTCCGGGAGGTTATACACGAGACCACTGCGGCTGGATTATGGCTCAAGTTAGAATCTCTTTATATGACAAAGAGTCTCGCGAACAAGCTTCGGTTGAAGGATCGTCTTTACACTTTTCGTATGAAACAAGGTACATCTGTTCAAGACCATATTGATGAATTTAATACAATTCTCATTGATTTGGAGAATCTAGATGTAGACATTGATGATGAGGACAAAGCCGTATTATTGGTTATCTCCTTACCTGCTTCTTATAAACACTTTAAAGAAATCATGCTATATGGCAACCATGAAACACTATCGTTTGATGATGTTAAATCTGCTTTGTTGTCCAAGCAAAAGTATGATAATGATGTTGAGCCAGAAAGTGGTGAAGGGCTGGTTGCAAGCAGAGGCCGAAGTTCTGACCGAGGTGAGAGTAGCAATAACAATAAAAAACATCGATCACAGTCTCGTGGAAAATATTCAAACAAGACTTGCAAATATTGCAAGAAACTTGGTCACATTGTCTCTGATTGTTACAAGTTAAAGAACAAACTAGAAAGAGAAGGTAAAGGGAATAACGAGAAGAAACCCGAAAAAACCGCCGAGGTAGCCATTGCCAAGGTGGATTCTGATGGTGATGTCTATTTGGCTATTGACAACGAAAAATCAAGAGATGAATTAATAGTTGACTCCGGTTGTACCTTCCACATGACTCCCCATCGAAGTTGGTTTTCCACTTATGAATCTTTCAATGGTGGTAATGTGTATATGGGGAATCATACTATTTGTCCTGTTATTGGGAAGGGTAATATTCGGGTTAAGATGCATGATGGTGTTGTTAGGACCATTACTGGCGTTCGGCATGTTCCAGACTTAAAAAGAAATCTTATATCTCTGAGCACTCTTGAGGCTAATGGATGTAAGTACTCCGGTGAAGGTGGAGTTATGAAAATATTCAAGGGAGCTTTGTTGTTGATGAAGGCCATCCAATCAGGTGGTTTATATGTACTACAAGGTACCATAGAGTCTGGTACAGCTGGAATTGCTACATCGAAGGCACACCCCAACGATTCCAAGCTTTGGCATTATCGCTTGGGTCACATGGGTGAGAAAGGTATGAACACTCTTGCCAAGAAAGGTCTTATTAAAGTTTCATGCAACTTGGAGTTTTGTGAACACTGTGTGTTCGGCAAACAGAAAAGGGTAAGTTTTTCTTCAGGTATTCATAGGACCAAGGATGCTCTTGATTACATTCATTCAGATCTTTGGGGGCCATCTCCTGTTACGTCTCGAGGAGGTAAGCGTTATATGTTGACTATTATTGATGATTTTTCTCGTAAAGTTTGGGTTTTCTTCTTAAAGCACAAAGATGAGGTGTTTCCCACTTTTAAGGAGTGGAAAGTAATGATAGAAAACCAAACAGAAAGAAAGATAAAGAAGTTGAGAACTGATAATGGTCTTGAGTTTTGTGGAGAAGAGTTTAACGCGTTATGTCGAAAGAATGGCATTGCACGACACCATACACTTGTTAGGACACCGCAGCAAAACGGCGTTGCAGAAAGAATGAACAGACTATTATGGAGAAAGTTCGATGTATGCTGTCTCATGCCAAACTGGACAAGGATTTTTGGGTTGAAGCTGCAACTACAGCAGCATATTTGATAAACCGTTCTCCTCACAGATCTTTGGATGGCAATATACCAGAAATACTATGGTCAGGTAATTCAATTGATTATTCTGATCTTAGAGTTTTTGGATGTCCTGTTTATGTACATATAAATGAGGGAAAACTAGTTCCTCGTGCTGTTAAATGCATTTTCTTAGGTTACGGTTCAGGAGTCAAAGGTTATCGTGTTTGGTGTCCCGATCCTAAGTATCGTAAGATTATTCATAGTAGAGACGTAACTTTTAATGAAGATGATATCGTTAATTCTGGTAAAGATTCTGTGCCATCTCATGATGTTGATAATAATAATACAGAAGGTAAGGTGGAGTTTGAGTTCGATGTTGAAACTAGTACACATACTCAAACTACATTTGATGATGAACACATTGAAACCCAAGATGATGGCACCATACATGCTAGTCCACAAAGTCAGCCTCAAACCGAGTATCTTTTAGCTCGGGATCGTGAAAGGCGTCAAGTCAATAGACCTCCAAGACTTGAGGATTATGAATGTGATTTAGTTGCTTACGCGTTTGCCATTGCAACCCATATTGAAGATTGTGAACCTAAAAATTATTATGAGGCAATCTCAAGTCCTGAACGTCATAAATGGGTCGTGGCAATGGAAGAAGAGGTTGAAAGTTTGCATAAAAATGATACATGGGAGGTGGTGAAACTTCCTAGGGAGAAACGTGTGATAAGCTGCAAGTGGTTATTCAAGATTAAAGATGGTATTCCCGGGGTTGAAAGCAAGCGGTACAAAGCTCGATATGTAGTTCGCGGGTTTGATCAACGTGAGGGTATTGATTACAATGAGGTATTCTCCCCTGTTGTTCGTCATACTTCAATTAGACTTTTACTTTCTATTGTTGCTTTGAAAAATTTAGAGCTGGAACAACTGGACGTAAAAACAGCGTTTCTTCATGGTCATCTTGAAGAAGAAATTTACGTCGAGCAACCAGAAGGTTTTGAAGTTCCTGGAAAGGAGGACCATGTGTGCAGATTGAAAAAGTCACTCTACGGCTTAAAGCAATATCCTCGACAATGGTATAAAAGGTTTGATTCCTTTATGATTGGACATGGCTATGATCGTTGTAGCTATGATGAGTGTGTTTATCTCCGAAAATTTCCAGATGGATCTTTCCTTTATTTGGTACTTTACGTAGATGATATGTTAATTGCGGCACCTAATAAAGATCAAATTAGAGAGTTAAAAGATCAACTTAGCAATGAATTTGATATGAAAGATTTGGGAGCTGCTAAAAAGATTTTAGGTATGGAAATTCGAAGAGATCGAAAAATGGGCAAGCTTACTTTATCACAGTCTGATTACATTTCAAAAGTTCTCAAAAGGTTCAACATGAGCAATTGCAAACCCATTCTTACTCCGTTAGCACCACATTTTAAGTTGTCCTCTCATGAATGCCCAAAATCTGAGGAAGATAAGGAAGATATGTCTCTTGTTCCATATTCCAGTGCGGTTGGCAGTTTAATGTACGCCATGGTCTGTACTCGTCCCGATTTGGCCCATGCTGTTAGTGTGGTGAGTAGATACATGCATAATCCAGGAAGAATGCATTGGAAAGCTGTTAAATGTATCCTTCGTTACTTAAAAGGGACTAGTAATATCGGATTATCTTTTGAGAAAAGTCGTGCTAGTCCAAATGGAATTGTAGGATATGTTGATTCCGATTATGCGGGTGACCTCGATGCAAGAAAGTCTCTTTCCTCGTATGTTTTTTCACATTGTGGATCTGCTATCAGTTGGTATTCGTCTTTACAAGCTATCACAGCTTTGTCAACCACAGAGGCGGAATATATTTCTTCTACCGAAGGAGTGAAGGAGGCTATATGGCTTCGAGGAATGGTAAATGAACTTGGTCTATCTCAAAATGTACTTGTTGTGTACTGTGACAATCGAAGTGCTGTGCATTTAACTAAAAACAACAAGTTTCATTCCAAGACCAAACATATCGAAGTGAGACACCATTTTGTTCGAGATATTGTTGAAAAAGGAGAAGTTCTAGTTGATAAAATACATACCAACGACAATCCTGCTGATATGTTGACAAAAGTTCTCACCCCAACTAAGTTCAAAAATTGCCTGGACTTAGTTGGCGTTACTGGTGTTTGATACCCTTCGGAGTGCGGCGACGACAACTATGAAGAGTTATGGCTTTTGGTTCAAGGTGGAGATTGTTGGAATCGTGTCCCAAAAGCAGTAGGATTTCATTCCTATTTGGGATAATTATTATTTAGTCATTATCCTATTTGGAGTATAGGATGGCTACTGAGATTCCTAGGAATTGTATCCTAGTTATTCTAGGATTCTTCTCTATATAAATAGAGCCCTATGCATTCCTTCCAATACACATATATTCGATTCATCACCTCCATAACTGCTAATCCCTATTTTGTTTAAGAGTTCCTGAGAATTGTTTAGTTCTTTTTGCATACTTCAACTGGCCTATATACCATTGAAGGTTTGTACTCTGTTTTTGATATAGTGGATTTTGTGGTCGTCGCCCGTGGTTTTTCCTCCCATTAAATTGGGGGTTTCCACGTAAATCGTTTGTGTTCTTTGTTTATTATTATCGTTACTTTGTTTGGTTGATTATTGGTTTAGGTTTAATCTTCGCTTCCGTGCAAGCTCTATAACCCCAACAAGTGGTCCCAACAGTTGAAGAAGGCATTAAAGAGACCAGCTAATGCCATCTTTATGTACTTTTAAAGAGCAAATGAGTAGTTTGATGGAAAGACCTTAATGGAATGATGATGCATTTGAATTAGGTAGTTGATAACTTGATATCTTTAGTAGTCATAAGAAACTGACAATGAATATTGCCGTAACTATAAAAAACTGACAATGGTTGACATCAAAAGTTAAACATAATCAACTATGTAAACGACATTTCACTCAGAATTAGGAAATATTAATTATCTTGTGCAGATGATATATGTTAATCTCATGGATAGACACTCCTACATATCCAAAATTATAAACTTAATTGCAAGTCTGGAGCAAATACAAATATGAAAAAACAAAAATTGCATAACTTTTTCTCAAAATACACTCCTACGTATCCCTACATGTTATTAGTTGTTGTACTGCCTTTTGGGGATCTAGATTTATTCTTCCATATTACCAATTCTTTTGGGTAGCCAACCCAACCAACCCATTTTGAGACGCACTAAAAACTTACCAACTTGACCCATTACCCAATACATTTGATCTGCCTATTTTTACACTAATCTACCTAAGAATTTGGACGACAAGTTATGGAATGGTCGGAGTAAACGTCTCTCAAATTAGGCTATAAAAAGAGGTAAACCTGTAATGTCAGACCCTTTTCTTATATAAAAGATTAGCTCCTGTGTTGTTATATGTTTCTAGCTTTAATTTCAATATATAATTTCTCCTCTTTAAAGTAAAATCAGTATGAATTTACACATCCTCTGTTCTATATAGCCTTGCTTTATTTCTATTTTCAAAATCCATCAACATTTGGTACTGATATGTGTATGATAGTGTTTATACGTGTTGCTATATAAGTGATGTAACTAGGGGTGTCAAAAAAAAGTTGACCCAAACCCGAACCCGATTAAGCCTATTCGGGTCGGGTTACTCTGGTCAAAAATTGTATTCGGGTTCTTCGGGTCAACCCGAGTAACCCCAATACTAAATAGGGTCGGTATCGGGTTGAAAATATTTGGCTAAATCGAGTTCGGGTCAACCCGCTTGACCCGAATAAGGATATTTTCTATCTTTTTTCATATATTTTTTTATAAATTATCTATGTAAACATATTGAACTAAGGCATTTTTTTAATCATTTTACTCATATTCGGGTTGACCCGAACCCGACTAACCCGAGTTCTAAAACGGGTCGGGTTCGGGTATTTTTTAGCCTTGACCCGAATTGACCCGAACCCGACTAGCCTGACCCGACTAACAACCCTAGATGTAACTAATGAACTTGACCAAATGCACATCAAATATACGAGATATATAGAACCACCATTGGTAACACGGAACCATATACCAATGCTAAAGTTAGTGTTATGGATCTTGCTAAGACAATACATAAAATTTACACTGGAAATTAAAAATAACAAATATATATTCCTGCTGTAATACAAAGGCATGCACCAAAATATGAAATGTTCAAACAAAGTGGAAATTAACAAACCACCTAACTATTAGTCTGTTACATGCTTGATTAGTATCACTGAACTAAAATGGACACTGTAATAGTTCAACTGTATTCAGCCAAAACAAAACTTGAGGCACGTTTGTTTCTTTTTTAAAACATACAAGCTGGGTAAAACATAGCTCGTTACGTTTTCAAACATTCTTAACAACAAAAATCTGCAGGACCACCATATCAAACCCACCATGATAGAGTTTGGCATAAATTTTTTCCAATGGAGGACCATCACCAAAATAGGGCATATGGATCAGCATAAGGATTTTTTCGTGGGAAGGGACGGCCAGCAGCAAATAGATCACCATACCTCGGATTTCGTCTCATAATCGAACAAAAAACTCAACCCAATATTGTTTTCAATTGTCCAATCAGCAAATTCCTCTTTAAAAGTCCTCCCATTTATCTTAGAATACCAGAACGGGCAGAACTCCTTGAAAAACTTTTGTTTCCGCAGATCATCATTCAAGGCTAATTGTCTTAGTTCTGAACACACACAGCTCACATTTGCTATATCAACACCAGAAACCAATTCTAATATTTTTAGTTTGAGCTCAGTGGGTAGTTTAATAAAACAAGGTGGAAGTTCAGAACCAGTTTTTTTCACATAAATCGATCAATAATGGTAACGCGAGCCCATCCTTGGTTTTTCTCCAAAGCTCAAATACTTCTTTTTCATCAACCATGCATTTGTCCATTTTTAGCCCATACAACACTTAAAATTGGTAATTTATCTTTGTCTACAAGCAACGAGTGTACCCCGGTTCCTTTATTTAAAGACCCATAAAGCTTGCAATACTTACCTAGGTTCTGAAATCCGATCTTGACATATTCATTTTTACCTCCACTGTTTAATGTTCGGAAGAGCGTAGTAAAATCTCCCTTGAACATTATGTTATTATTCTTTGATAATTTTAAAGCAGAATCAATATCCACAAAGCCAGATTCTAACAAGACAGCACGAACTGCTACTTCTAAGAGCTTGTGATCAAGAAGACCATCATTGTCATCATCGCCTAATGCATCTGTGAACACTTTCCTTAAAAATATCAGGGACTGAAAATGACTTTCAAACCTCACTAACAGAATTCCCGGCCATCATTATCTATATGTATAGATTCTGAAACCTTTTCTGGATTAGTGTCTACTAATTAATCGCTTTTGAGTTTTAAGTTGCTAGATCGTGTATTTATTGTTCAATATGTCAGCTACTTTGGTTAAGGGACCAGCTGGCCCATTAGCTAAACACAAATGTCAGCTCATAGTAATAATTTCAACCTTACCGATGAATTTAAACAAAAAATGGTGTAAAAGAAACAAGTCTTTTTACACTATAAGTATACAACCTTGAGGATTGTGGCCATTTTTGGCTCAAAAGCCAAAATACTACAAGTCTACAAAACTGAAACGTCTTGGCATACCTTTTAAAAGGCAACTATATTAGACATGTAAGCTGATACCTATCTTTAGAATTCAGCTATAACTTGCTTTGTCCACAATATCTGTTTCATACAGCCCTGTTTGATACCTATCTTTAGAATTGCATCAACGTTGTTTGAACTGATAGAATTGCAAGTTATGTGTTGTTGAAGTGTATGCAAGATTGTCAGTAATATAACTCATGAGAGTCTTAGTTAGTCATCTATTAATCGTAATTGCACCATGAAATTGACCTTTTTAGTATTAGACGATGACGATCTTTCCACTCTTTATTTACTCATATGTTCATCAAACATGAGCCACTAAAACATCAATCATCCTGTTCATTATGTACCCAGTTAGATGAGTTTTTTGGTAAAATCTGTTGCACTCACATATACAGATATACTTGAGCATCGAACAGTATTACGTGATATTTGGACCATGAGCATTTGTGATAACGTTACTGATCGTGATTCTACATGACAAATTAAGTATATATGGATCAGATTCATCTTGTTAAGTCAATGGCCATTGCCGGTCGCAATTTGTGTGTATAGCTACTTAGACAAAGATTGTAATGTTGTCATGTACAGAATAAGTCTTGGTGTCAATTGTTTCCCTTTTCTTACGGCATATTTATTATTGTGCCCAAGTAAATCTGGACCAATTAGGTGCCTCAGATTTTGAAAAGGAAAGTGTAATAGATATAATGTATGATAACTCCTTTTTTGTTCTATGCCTCATATCCAAATAGAAGAACGTTTAATTTACTCTCATGTTGGTCGTCTGGATCGAATACTTAAAAACGACCTTTTTTTTCCACTAAGTCAAGTAAACAAGTGTTCCTATCGAAGTCCAGCTAAGCTGGACCACCTCATGCTCTAGATATAGAAGGTTCTAATAATTATGATCAGGGGCGGAACTTCATGAGGCTAGTAGGGGTTGTGCCCCCCCCACCAAAAAAGAAATAAATTGAGTCATTAATTGTCTATACATATATCAATTGGAAAATTTAGGAAAAAAACAAAATATGTATCAGCAAAACAAAGTGCAGTAGCTTTGTGAGTTGCAGAACACCAAGGAAAGAAACAAAAGTACAATTACATGTGTATTGGGAATGAGGATCCTCTCATGTTCATTTGAACATAAGAGGTAAAGTTGTGCATGATATGATTATACATTTGAATTAAAATAAAATAAATGTTTTGCAATAATTGGCAATGTACAATCAGAACATCCAAAACTTTACCTCTCATGTTCAAATGAACATGAGAGGATCCTTATCCATGTATTGGGTCTTATACAACTTAACATTTTTACCCTTTTAACACTTTAGTGTAAGTGTTTAAGGGTGACAGTTTTAAAATTTCAGAACAATATAATTCTACTGTTATTTTTTAACATTCATTTTGGAGGTATAAATTGAATCAAAGCGAATGCTTTAGTAAGAATTAGGAAATGCTTCAAGCAACTAGTTTCAAGTTATGAACTAGGGGAGGAAATTCATGAGGGCTAGGAGGGGTTGTGCCCTAAGTGTTTAAGAGTGTCAGTTCCAAAATTTCAGAACAATACAACAATAATTTTTCTACAGTTATTTTTTAACACTCATTTTAGAGGTATAAAATATTGAATCAAAGCGAATGCTTTAGGAAGAATTAGGAAATGCTTCAAGCAACTAGTTTAAGTTATGAAACAAAAGTTTCTTTTAGGTTGTTATAAAGTTGCCCCCCCCCCCTCTACGTTTTCACAATTGGTATCAGAG
>LBNU01038436.1:4727-36336 GCA_014162995.1 Artemisia annua | reverse complement strand
TAAAAAATCTCATCAAACTAATTACGAATTGAATCACTAATATGTTGGTATTTAAATTCAACCATAACCTTAAAAATATGATTATATAATGAAATGAGAGAGAACATACTGATGGGAAAATGAATTTTATTATTATGAAATTGTTACATGATTGATTACAAGCAATAGGTTTTATACTGCTACAACTCTACTATACAAGCTAACTAACTGACTACAATGTACAACTACTAACTACACATTGTACAACTGTCACATTGCATAACACTCGAGCATACTCTGTTCCATCATAATCTTCATCTTATGTGGCTGCATTGGAGACTTGTACAACTACTAACAAAAGCCTTTAGTAGCTAGTAGCTACTTTTAAATGTAAAAGCAAAAGAATCATATCATTATATTAAGGAAAATGTTTGATGGACCTAATAAAGGGACCTAATCATGGACCTAATGCTTAAAATACTTGTACAGTGCACTGTACAAGTATTTTAAGCATTAGATCCATGATTAGGTCCCTTTATTAGGTCTCTTTATCAATGCTCTTATATGATTGGTGTACACATACAAAACACAGATCATTTTTCTACTGCCACACTCGTGGTTTATCTTGTACAATCATATAATAAAGTAGTAGATTATTTTCTATGAATTTATATAAACAAATAAAAGAAACGAATAAAAGAAAGAAAAAAAAAATATCTACATTTCATTCCCTATATAATGACTACGAGAACATATACCAATGCATCAAAAATATAGAACAACCAAAATCCACCATGGCAAGCACACCAATGTTAAAGTTAATATTATCCATCTTGTTAATACTCACTTCCATTATAATCCCATCATTTTCTTGTCCCATTCATCAAAAGCATGCACTACTTCACTTCAAATCCTCCCTCACCGCCACCTACAATTTCAAATATTCCGTTAAGTTAAAAAAACTAGACTCATGGAATTTGACTTCTGATTGTTGTTCTTGGAAGCGTGTTAATTGCTCCAGAACCGGAAGTGTTACCGAGCTTCATCTATCTATGGTAGCCTACCCTCCTCCATATTTTGTTCCAGTTTCAATATCTTCTGAAATCTTGAGTCCGATTTTTCGTATTCGGTCACTTGAATCACTTGATATCTCGTATAATTATTTTGAAGGCGAGATCCCAGGAGATGGGTTTGGTAATCTCACCAAACTGCGCCATCTTGTCATGGTGGGTAACAACTTCAATGGTTCCATCCCCAGCCAACTTTTCCAGTTAACAAATTTACGTTACTTGGACGTGAGTTATAATAATCTCGAGGGAAAACTAGGACCTGAACTGGGTTCTTTTCAAAAATTGACTACATTGGGCTTAAGTGATAATTATTTCCAGGGTCCGATTCCTGCTCAACTTTTCGAACTCGAATCTCTTCAAGATCTTGATCTTAGTCGCAATAATCTCGGGGGATGTTTAAGCCCTGAAATTGGCAAGCTTCGAAATCTTGAATCACTGTCATTGGATAGTACTAATTTTCTTCGGGGAAAAATCCCAGAAGAGATTGGAAATTTAACAAAGTTAAGATATTTTTCATTATACAATAATAGTTTCTCCGGTGGAATCCCATCATCAATTGCAAACCTCACGAAATTAGAAACTTTGGATTTGTCTAGAAATTCTTTATCATTGAAAATTCCAACCTTTATAGGAAGACTAACCAACTTGACCTCTCTGGACCTGGGGAGTAACCAATTTACAGGCCCGATACCATCATCGATACAAAGCGTGAGCAAGTTAAGGGTCCTTCGACTCAACAACAACATGCTCGCCGGGGAGATCCCAACTTGGTTATTCAAAATCAGAACTCTAAAAGAATTACACATCGGTGGAAAGAGAAGCAAGTTGATTTGGAATAACACAACTAAGGTTGATCCAAGATGTAGTCTTCAATTGATCTCAATGCCTTCTTGTGGAATTTCAGGCCAAATTCCTGAATGGATTTCATCACAGAAAGAGTTGGATTATCTTGATTTGAGCGGGAATAAATTGGAGGGAAGATTCCCACATTGGCTGGCGGAGATGAACATCAGTAGGATAATTCTTTCAGATAACAACCTCTGCGGACAAATCCCGCTTCGCCTATTTATATCCGATTATTTAGAGGCTCTTGATTTGTCACGGAACAATTTTTCAGGGGAGTTGCCAGAGAGCATAGGTAACGCTACAAGTATGTATTATCTTGCGGTTTCGGAAAATCATTTTTCAGGACTAATCCCAAAATCCATCTCCAATTTAACGGGATTACGGATACTCGACTTGTCCCGAAATAGATTCTCTGGTGACAATTTACCCTTTTTGGGAGCTGGTTACCTGGATTTGTCCGACAATGATTTCTCTGGTAAGATCCCAACGAATTTTCTTAATGAAACCGAAATTCTTTATTTAGGCGGGAATAAGTTTTATGGCGGTCTGCCTTCTAATTTGACTAAATTGGTCAACCTTAGAGTTCTTGATCTTCATAATAGCATTATTACAGGAAATTTACAAGATATTCTCCCTCAAATCCCTACTCTTGAAATCCTTATCCTAAGAAACACTTCCCTCAACGGATATATCCCGACCAATATTTCCAAGTGCACTTCTCTTCGAATTAACTCAGATACTTCTTTTTCATCAACCATTTGTCCATTTTTAGCCCATACAACACTTAAAATTGGTAATTTATCTTTGTCTACAAGCAACGAGTGTACCCCGGTTCCTTTATTTAAAGACCCATAAAGCTTGCAATACTTACCTAGGTTCTGAAATCCGATCTTGACATATTCATTTTTACCTCCACTGTTTAATGTTCGGAAGAGCGTAGTAAAATCTCCCTAATGGTTGAACCATTTAATCTGTATGTTAACCGTTCTACGAGTTGTATGTTACTATTATACACTAAATAATAACGGCCCCCCTTAACATAAAATCCTGGCTCCGTCTCTGGTTGAAAGCATGGTAGGTGGTGTTTGGTGGTGAATGCGGTTGTTAGAAATGTCTCATGACGTGGATCAGTTGAGGATAGTGAGTTTAGAGGATAATGTGAGTTTTATGTTAGGAACGAGTTTAGAGCATAGTTGTGGTTGTTGGGTCCGGTGTACTTATAGGTGGTGATATGCGAGAGTCACTGTTTTAGCTAATGGGATATGACCTTGTAGATCGTGTGTGTAGGTTTCCCATGCCATCTATAGCAGGCAGGGGGCGAAATGATAGGTTGTGTTGGAGTGCATGTCCTGTCCAGCAAGTCAAGGCTGAATATTATGATTTTTTGGGTCCTTTGGGAGGGTATTGCCATTACCTCGATTATAGAAACAGTGACACTTTTACTCTTGCTGTTAGATGGAACGAACTTTTAAGTTCTAAGTTGCAAATGAATTACATGCTTACTGTGTAATCTAGATAAGGTTATATGAAGTTTATATACTGCGATAACTTGTATGATTACAAAAATGGAAGATACGGTTATATGATGGTTCTTCTATGTCTTGCAGGTGTAGATCTTAGGTCGGCAAAAGTCTGTGAACTTGGACTACTAAATTATAAAACAAAGCATGTATTTTACCCTTCTGAAAAGAAGAAATTCAGATGCCACTATGATTATTATTGGGCTTCCATTTGAGGTGTATACATCAAGCTCTTCTATATGATAGAACTATAGTGTTAATAACAATGGACTTTAAATGCTGTTAGTTTGCAGTTTCCATATTGCAAAACTGGACTAGCGTTGATCCTGGTCTTTAGCGTTTGCAATCTACATGTCTTTTAAACATAGATTGTATCTGTATGAAAAATGAATACTTTAATGTGAAATTTACTAATTAAAAATAATGTTCTGTATACATCCCTTATATATCATTATCATCTTCTCAATTGTGTTATTCGAAACTTTATCATATCATTGTAATGACGTTCTTTTGTAATCATAATTTAAGCAATAATTGTTTATTAAACACTCTAAAAGTGGACCAAAAAGTGTTTGTGGGTCATCCCAATCAGATCTGGCCCGTTTCCTACCATACTGAAACAGTGACCAGTTTCAAATCAGATCTTTTTGACCCATTACCCAACTGGCCCGTCCGCTCGCTTATATTCTCAACTCTACTGCTAGATATTGGTAGATGTTCATGACTGCATTGCATTTAAGAATCCACTGAGTGATGCACCATGCATCTTATCTGTTATTTGCTTTGCTTCTACTCAGGTTGAATATACAGACCACTCTGGTCATCCTCATATAGCATTTGCAGAAGCTCCTAATGAGGCCCTCCTGCCTGATTGCAGACCCACTTTTAATGGTGCATGGTTGGCTAAAGATAAATTCAAGGTATTCTTGATGACTTGTTATTTCACATGATTTGTGAACATTGAAACTCATTTTAATTTTTTATTTATTTATTTATTTATTTATACTTATGAACCTAAGAAAAATTTATGACCTTTCTTTATGACACTAAATGGGAAGTCAAGAATTATTAATTCAAAAGACATAATGAAAATTTACAGGTTCATGATTATATATATGACTTAACGAATGGCATACCCAAATGAGTAGACGATTGTTCAATTCCAAATAACACTGACCTGCTTCTTCCGCTTGAAGTAAAGGTGAAATATGTCTGCTTCTTCCACAATCGTATATTCGTATCATTAAGTTCACTGCACATGGATAAGCATATATATATAATAAGAAGCTAGTGGCGGTCAAATGGGCGGGTCAAATAAGAAAACGGTAGCTTTAGAGATACAGCACAAGTTAGTTGGGATCGGTTCAAGTTTACTACTTGACCTGTGAACACATTTTTGTCTATTATTTCTTTTAAACTGGTCGTGTCAGATCAAAAAACACTATTTTGTCAATTCTATTTTTTACAACTCTAGTGTTTAATCTAAAACACAAAACCCTCTTCCCAATGATATCACTACCGTTATATTTATGAATCTTTACGGGGTGTTTGGGCTTGCTTATTAAAAGTGCTAAATTCTCTATACTTTTGAAATAAGTGTACCAGAATAAGCAACACCAAGTTGTTCACTCACATGCAGATAAGTACATAAACCGTTTGAATAAGCAATCTGTTTTAACAAAAGGCAATAAGCAAATAGAATATTTTAATAAGCAATCCCAATTCCTAAACACCCCTTTCCACCAACTACAATGATAGGAGGAAAAAAAAACAATTGCCTACTTATAAGTGTCTAACTTCAACATGTGTGTACAGTGTACTTATTCAATATGACATTCCAATTAAGTCTATAATCAAATTTAAGGTAAATGACATATCCGCAACAAAACAAATACTGTAATACATAACTCACATATGGAAAAAGTAAATGAGCTGTAGGTGTCTCAAAAAACTCTTCATACGGTACATTAAGATCACGGACAGTATTTCCGGGAGCCCCAGGGGGTGCCATATTCACAGCAGCAGATCTGTCAATCGGACCAAGTATAGCTCGAGCTTTCATCATCTTCATCTCCCATAACTACACCATACACAACATCTCATTAAACCTTAAGTAAAGCTAAGTAAGGGAGTGTCAATGCCATCCCTCTCCAAGAAACATCAACCATAAACTTACTAACACATAAACACAATTCAAAGACATAAAAAGGGAAAAAGGTTACACTTTTTATATTCTTCTCTTAGGCATATTATCAAACACTTTGTGAACACCTTCATCAAACACCTATTAGGGAAATTTTGTTTGCTGATTCATCGAATGTATTTGTTAGCGATAGTTTTGAAGTTTCTTTGAATGAATTTGTTAGAGAAATTTTGGGGAGAATAGAAATCCCGCCAAAAGTTTCAATTGCAGGCAATCTACGGTCCAGGTTAGACTTTTTTTTTACACGTGTCATTTTTATAGGATTTTTTAAAACCTTGTGATTTTTTAACAACTGTCGGAACTGACAGTTTTGATGCAAAGAGAAAATTAGTGAACAAAACTTTTAATATTATTGCGTGTGTAGGAGCATATTGTATGAAGATTTAGCAATGCTAACATACCCCAAAATCAACAACAATAACATACATAATCCCGCCAGAGCGGGATATGATGAGGTAGACTGTAGACAGATCCTACCCTACCTCGACATACCCGAAAGTAAAAAGACTGCTTTTAATGACCGAACCGAATTTGCTAAAACCTAACCGAATTTGAATTCGGTTCGGTTCGGTTTTCGGGTTGACCCGAAATTTTTTTTTAACCGAATTAACCGAACCGAATAAACCGATAACCGAACCGATCAACACCCCTAAAATACGGTGTTTTTGGTAATTCTGCAAATAATGTGTTTGTGATTTCATTGTAGTGAGATGCGTTGTTGAAGTTTATATAAAGAAACATGAAAAAAAAATAAAAAAATATTCGAGGTTAAAGATATATACATTTATTTGTGTTTTTGAAATATAAAAAGAAACATGAAAAGGTGAAGGTTGAAGATGACAAGGTAGAAATTGATGAAAATGCACTTATATTTAAATATTTAACGAAGAGACATTAGCGGCCGTTTAGTCAAAGAACATGTCTATTAAAAATGGACAATTGCAGGGACGCACGGTGTAATTATTAAATTAAAGGACAAAAGTTGAAAAAAGGTGTAAACCACAGGGATAAAATGTGTAACTAACTATAAAAATAATGTATAATAAACTCCTTTTTGTTCTATGGCTAACAACCTAACGTTTCATTTACTTTCATTTTGGTAGAAGAATACTCAACGAACTTATTTTCCACAAAGTCGCAAGTCTTTTTGTGGAATATTTTCCAATTCTTCCAAAACATGTATATCAAAGTCGATGTAAACCTGGACCACCTAGATATTATTGAAACAAAAAAATTTTAACAAATACAACGTACTCAAAGTTCATTTATTATTGAATTGATTTCATGAACACATGTAATTACTCTCAGTTTCGTATGTAAGTCTTGTTCAATTATTTTTGCAAGACAATATTGGAGTCAAAGTAAACATGGACCACCATGTACTAACGGTCAATATTATTAAATAAAAGTAGGGTTACGTACTATAAAGAAAATTGTTATCGTAAAAATCAATTATGATTATGGATTAGTAGCATAAATATAAGATCATAATCGCCATGAATAAAAGTAGGGTTGCAGAAATCCGTTTTTGACTACCACAATCATGTTTTTTGGTAACGTACATCGTTCAAAAATTAATGGTACATTGGTTTATATATTAGAAAGAAAGAAAAACAGTTCAGCCCCTCATCTTGATTCCCTATATAACAACCATCAATTACAAGGGCCGTCTCGTGTAATTTGGAGGCCCTGTGCCACAATTTCATAAATAGCCTTTTAACTTTGAAAGTCGAAGTATTTATAGAATTAGCAAATATTAATTTTAGTATGCATTGCTTTTGGGTATTGATCAAATAACAACTTTTTCTTTTGAAAAAACATCATATAACAACTTTCTAAACACGTTTTTTTTGTCTGCATAATAATGGGTTCAAATTCCATAGATTAGTCAGACAAAATGACATAAACCAAGTATAGATAACCAAAAGAAATTAATAATAACTTGCTAATCTGGTTCTTGTTTAAACACTTTTTTTTTATTCTAGATGAGACTGTTGACTTTCAAATTATTACATCTAATAAAGAGTTCAAATTGGAAAATTAGTTTTTTTTTGTGGGTTTCATTGTGTTAACTTTCTTCTAAAAGATTTTGAAGAAAAGTTATGCAATAGGGCTAGGGGTTAAAATGATAAATCATAGAGACGAGGGTTATATNTTTTTTTTTTTTTTTTTTAATTTAAACGTGTGTCTATGTGTTTTTATAGTGTGTGTTTGGGTGTGTGTATTTGCAGGTTTTCGAGGAAGAAGATGGTACCAAGTTTGGTGTGTTGCAAACTTTAGTCCTTGTGGTTTTCTTTTATATTTTTTTGTGTTGACAGTTTTAGTCCTTGTGTTTTTTTTTATACACTTTTTATGCAATTTTTTTTTAATATAATGTGTGTTTTTTTAATGTAATGTGCGTTTATTTTTGAATTAATAAAGTTTATTTTAGCTAATATTGTGTATGTTTTATTTTATGTTAAAAAAAATAATAATAAAATAAAAAAGGACGACGACACCACATTTTTGGGAGCCAAGGATTACAACTAGAATGTGGTGCCATGAAATTTCTGGTGCCATGAAAACTTTTGTTGATGTTGCATAAGGTGAGTATTCACTAACCCCCTTTTCCGTACTATTTTATATCGCTTTGGGGTGGATGCATGAACTATACTTAAACTATATGGTTTACATATACATGAACTTGGATAACTTTTGTTTCACTACTTATACTTGTGAGAATTCATTTTAACTTGTCTCGAACTGTTGAAATTGACTTGAACTTTTGAACTCGACTTAAACTTTTGAACTTAAAGTACCGTAAGTTCTATGACCTAAAGTCTCTCCCTTGTTTGGAGTGATCTAAAGCCTCCCAGGTCCAGAGCAGAACGTCTCACTATGTTACGGAGTGTTCTCAATCTGAAGCCTCCCAGGTCCAGAGCAGAACGTCTCACAATGTTACGGAGCGTTCTCGATCTAAAGTCTCCCATATTCGGAGCATTCTTAATAAATCTCGCCTAGGTGGAGTGACATAACGTCTCCCTTGTTGGAGCCACATAACGTCTTCCTTGTTGGAGCAGCTTTGACTTATTATATGCTTGGTACTTATTGTGAACTATATTGACCACTTGTGCTTGACTACCAGACCTACAACTATCTTAGCAGTGGGTTGTGAACACACATGTTGCAAGTCTTGTATGGCCGAGGCTTGGAACTGAGTGGATTCATAACACCTTTGTTGTGTGAACATTCTTTAAAGGTTTTTCATATTATAAAACGTATATACTCACCAACTATTTTCATAGTTGACCCGTTTTCCTCTCATGCATTTCAAGTGATCGTCAGTAAGTTTCTTCAGGGTCTTTGCATAATGAAGTTTTCACATGTCACCACTGAACATCATGTATTACAAAGCTATCTTTTGGGAATCAAACTTTGTATTTTAAGTTGCTGATCTTGGCTATAACAATGTTGTAATAACATACTTTTTACTTAATGTAAATTATGGTATTGTTCTATATCTCTTTTGTGATGATTATTGATCGTGTTGCACTTCGTGTTTCCGCTTTAGCGGGGTGTGACATAGCCTCATGCCATCCCATCAGTCGAGCGGTTACGTTGGTGGCACCATCGTCCCTTGCGCCATGATTTTTTTTTAATTTAAACGTGTGTCTATGTGTTTTTATAGTGTGTGTTTGGGTGTGTGTATTTGCAGGTTGTCGAGGAAGAAGATGGTACCAAGTTTGGTGTGTTGCAAACTTTAGTCCTTCTGGTTTTCTTTTATACTTTTTTGTGTTGACAGTTTTAGTTCTTGTTTTTTTTTAATACAATTTTTATGCTATTTTTTTAATGTAATGTGTGTTTTTTTATGTAATGTGCGTTTTTTTAATTAATAATGTTTATTTTAGTTAATATTGTGTATGTTTTATTTTATGTTAAAAAAATAAAAAAGGACGACGGCACCATATTTTCTGGTGCCAAGGATTACAGCCAGAATGTGGTACCATGAGATTTCTGGTGCCATGGAAACTTTTGCTGATGTGGCAGCACTTTTTCTATACGACACCACTTCCACGGCATGAGGGTACCCAATGCTCTAAAAGACCAACCAAAACATAAGGCCCACACACAAGGCCATGTCGACTTCTCCAGCAAAACCGAACACGCGTTTTCCTCCATTTAAGTGACTAATCAAGCTTTCTTATCTTCTTACATAAATCTTTTATATTTTTCATTCTAAATCCTCTATTAACAGTATTAAATCCTTCAGAAATGATTTTATACTTATACAGAAGTTTTAGAAATCGCAGGCCCTTAAAAAATAGAGACCCTGTGCGGTCGCCCATCCCGCACATGCTGAAATCCGAGCATGCCAATTACTAGTACAAATGAATAAAAAATACACAACCAAAAAATCCACCATGGCAAGCACAGCCAACAGTGCTACTCTCAATATTATCAATCTTGTTAATACTTGTATTGTTCTCCCCTTAGACACTAGCTCCTCACAAAATCTACTAATCGCTTTTGAGTTTTAAGTTGGTAGGTCGTGTATTTATTGTTTAATATGTCGGCTCCTATTTTACTTTGGTTAATGGACCAGCTGGCTCATTCGTTAAACACAAATGTCAGCCCAAAGTTTAAATTAAATGAAATTATGTGTATTGATCTTCTAGCTATCTCAACTATGTTCAAACAACTGCTCAAATAATGGAATAAAATTAAGAAAATGTCATGTAATAATTGTTAATCGATCTTGTATGTTGTAGGTTATAGTGCACCTTGTGTATTAGCTCCTAAGTTGTAGTCTGTTTCGAGATTTAATTTCAATATATAAATTTTTCTGTTTAAAATATAATCCGTACATGTTTATACGAGCTGCTATGTTCACACATCCTCTATTATACATAGCCAAGTTATATTTATATTTTCAGCATTCCACATCAACATTTGGTACTGATATGTGTATGATAGTGTTTCATATATGTGTTGCTATACATATAAGTGATGTAACTATTGAGAATTTTAGTTGGTCGTCTATCAGTTACAATCGCACCATGAACTTGAGTACTTGACCATATGAACATCAGGTATACGATATATAAAACCTCCATCGGAAACATGAAAAAACAAATACCAATGCCAAAGTTAGTGTTATGGATCTTGTTAAGATGATACATATAAATTTACACTGGAAATTAAAATTAGCAAATATATACTCCTGCTGTAATATAAAGACTTGCACTAAAATATGAAAAGTTCAAAGTTCAAACAAAGTCGAAATTAACAAACAGCCTAACTGTTACGTGCTTGATTAGTATCACAGAACGAAAAAGTCCAATATTCTTGATTTGTTCAAAGATTGTAGTGTTTTCATGTAAAAAATAAGTCTTGGTGTCAATTGTTTCCCTTTTCTTACGGCATGTTTATTAATGTATGATAACTCCATTTTTGGTCTATGCCTCATATCCAAAAAGACGAACGTCTAATTTACTCTCATGTTGGTTGACTGGATCGAATACTTACAAACGGCCTTATTTTCCACCAAGTCAAGCAAACAAGTGTTCCTATCAAAGTCCATGTAACCTGGACCACCTGATGCTCTAGAAATAGAAGTTTTTAATAAATATGATGTCATTAAAGTTCGATTTATTTAGGCCTCACATTTAAGAAATATATCTAAAGGATATTAGGTATCATTCTTAGCTTTGGTTTTGACGGGCCCTGATCTATTAAAATGAAGACATTAATTTGTAAAAGTTAGATTTAAATGTTGTAATAAACAGTTTCAAATAAGATACGTTATTGTTAAGTACATATTACACTATATATTGATATATCTATTTTCGTAGGGATTGGTTTCGTATACGTATTGCACACCAATATACTCTCGATCTCTTGCTTCGGTAAGAATAAATAAGACTTAAAATAACATTATTTCCACCAAGTATAGCTATTTGAATTGAGGTTATAACAAACGGTGTCACGTTTTATATTTTTAAAAGTAATCAAACGTAACAAAGTTTCTGTATCTTCAAAGAATACATTGGTTAACCACCGCGTCTAAGAAGGCGAGTTTTGTCAACCGCATAACATTGCCTTTGAACATGAAGTTTGTATGTCCCATTGTCCATCGCTTGATCGACGTTATGCTACAACTTTTTAGTATTTTGACATCTCGAATGCTAAAAAATCTCATCAAACTAATTACGAATTGAATCACTAATATGTTGGTATTTAAATTCAACCATAACCTTAAAAATATGATTATATAATGAAATGAGAGAGAACATACTGATGGGAAAATGAATTTTATTATTATGAAATTGTTACATGATTGATTACAAGCAATAGGTTTTATACTGCTACAACTCTACTATACAAGCTAACTAACTGACTACAATGTACAACTACTAACTACACATTGTACAACTGTCACATTGCATAACACTCGAGCACACTCTGTTCCATCATAATCTTCATCTTGTGTGGCTGCATTGGAGACTTGTACAACTACTAACAAAAGCCTTTAGTAGCTAGTAGCTACTTTTAAATGTAAAAGCAAAAGAATCATATCATTATATGATTGGTGTACACATACAAAACACATATCATTTTTCTACTCCGACACTCGTGGTTTATAACTTGTACAATCATATAATAAAGTAGTACATTATTTTCTATGAATTTATATAAACAAAAATAGAAACGAAAGAAAGAAAGAAAAAAATATCTACATTTCATTCCCTATATAATGACTACCATAACATATACCAATGCATCGAAAATATAGAACAACCAAAATCCACCATGGCAAGCACTCCAATGTTAAAGTTAATATTATCCATCTTTTTAATACTCACTTCCATTATAATATTCCCATCATTCTCTTGTCCCATTCATCAAAAGCAAGCATTACTACACTTCAAATCCACCCTCACCGCCACCTACAATTCCAAATATTCCGTTAAGTTTAAAAAACTACACTCATGGCATCCTGCTTCTGATTGTTGTTCTTGGAAGCGTGTTAATTGCTCCAGAACCGGAAGTGTTAGCGAGCTTGATCTATCTAGGGTAGCCATGCCTCCTCTAGATTTTGATCGAGTTCTGATATCTTCTGAAATCTTGAGTCCGATTTTTCGTATTCGGTCACTTGAACTACTTGATATCTCGTTGAATTATTTTGAAGGCGAGATCCCAGGAGATGGGTTTGGTAATCTCACCAAACTGCTTCATCTTGACATGTTGGGGAACAACTTCAATGGTTCCATCCCCAGCCAACTTTTCCAGTTAACAAATTTACGTTACTTGGACATGACTGTTAATAATCTCGAGGGAAAACTAGGACCTGAACTGGGTTCTTTTCGAAAATTGACTACATTGTGGTTAAGTGGTAATGGTTTCCAGGGTCCGATTCCTGCTCAACTTTTCGAACTCGAATCTCTTCGAGATCTTGATCTTAGTCGCAATAATCTCGGGGGAAGTTTAAGCCCTGAAATTGGCAAGCTTCGAAATCTTGAATCACTGTCGATAAGTAATAATTTTCTTTGGGGAAACATCCCGGAAGAGATTGGAAATTTAACAAAGTTAAGATATTTTTCATTGAGAAATAATAGTTTCTCCGGTGGAATCCCATCATCAATTGCAAACCTCACAAAATTAGAATCACTGGATTTGTCTGTGAATTCTTTATCTTTGGAAATTCCAACCTTTATAGGAAGACTAACCAACTTGACTTCTCTGGCCCTGACGAGTAACCAGCTTACAGGCCCGATACCATCATCTATAGGAAGACTAACCAACTTGTATTCTCTGGTCCTGACGAGTAACCAGCTTACAGGCCCGATACCATCATCGATGCAAAACTTGAGCAAGTTAGAGTACCTTCGACTCTACAACAACATACTCGCCGGAGAGATCCCGAATTGGTTATTCAAAATCAGAACTCTAAAGGAAATATACATCGGTGGAAAGGGAAGCAACTTGATTTGGAATAACACAACTAAGGTTGATCCAAGATGTAGTCTTCAATTGATCTCAATGCCTTCTTGTGGAATTTCAGGCCAAATTCCTGAATGGATTTCATCACAGAAAGAGTTGTATACACTTGATTTGAGCGGGAATAAATTGGAGGGAAGATTCCCACATTGGCTGGCGGAGATGAACAACATCCGGTTAATAATTCTTTCAGATAACAACCTCAGCGGACAAATCCCGCCTCGCCTATTTATATCTAATTTGTTATATATTCTTGATTTATCCCGGAACAATTTTTCAGGGGAGTTGCCAGAAAGCATAGGTAACGCCACATGGATCAATTATCTTGCGGTTTCGGAAAATCATTTTTCAGGACTAATCCCAATATCCATCTCCAATTTAAAGAGAATATTTGTACTCGACTTGTCCCGAAATAGATTCTCTGGTGACAATTTACCCTTTTTGGGAGCTGGTTACCTGGATTTGTCCGACAATGATTTCTCTGGTAAGATCCCAACAAATTTTCCTAAAAGAACCGAAATTCTTTATTTAGGCGGGAATAAGTTTTCTGGCAATCTGCCTTTTAAGTTGACTAAATTAGTCAACCTTAGAGTTCTTGATCTTCGTAATAGCATTATTACAGGAAGCTTACAAGATATTATCCCTCAATTCCCTACTTCTCTTGAAATACTTGTCCTAAGAAACACTTCCCTCAACGGATATATCCCGACCAATATTTCCATGTGTACTTCTCTTCGAATTCTTGATCTCTCCAGGAACAACCTAACAGGAAGCATTCCACGACAGATAGCAAACCTTCCAAGAATGATTAGAACTTTGAATGTGTCAGCATCAGATTCTAAATCTGGGGACGGAATTGAAGACTTAATTGTGAATTGGAAAAATTCTTCTCGACGCCTAGGCAACTCCCTTTTTTTTGTTTTGTTGGACTTGTCAGACAACAACATTTCTGGTGAAATACCATCATCTTTAGGAAATCTCAAAGCCCTAAAACAACTCAACATATCATACAACAGGATTTCAGGACACATTCCATTGTCGTTGGGCAATCTAGAGAACATAGAAAGCTTGGATGTTTCGCACAATGAAATCTCAGGTTTGATTCCTCAATCACTAGTGCAGCTTCATGAACTCGGAACTCTAGATTTGAGCAACAACAGGCTGACAGGTAAAATTCCTTGTGGTCCACAAATGGACACTATGAATGAGTTGAGTTTTCGAAACAATAGTGGATTATGCGGTATGCAGATTAAAATCGAATGTCCGGAGGATATTCCATCATCGAAAGGAAGAGTCGAGGAAGAGGAGGATCTATCAAGGATGTTTTGGGAAGGAACATGGATTGGTTTTCCGATTGGATTCTTCTCAACAATCTTGATAATGAGCTACCTTTTAAATTTTATACAACTTTTCAAGATTTGGTAAGAACTCCTGTTGAGTTTGCTCTTTGCCAATCCTTGCATTAGTTAAGATTTTTATTGTTGTTTGTACTTTGTTTCTTGTGTTTTGATAGTTTTAATTGTAATATTTTTATTTGTTGCATGCAAAATAAAATTCGTATAATTCGCATCAGACTTTCTGTTAGTGTTTATTTTCCTATGTGATAAAAGAAACAGATGATAGAATTGCTGAATGCGTCTAAAATAAACAGTTGTTATATGAGGAACTATATTTTGGATTCTTCAAAAGACGATATTGGGCTTTGGGCCTGTCTGAATAAGATCAAAAGCAAAAAGTAAATCACTGGCCCTTTTGTTGAAATCTTTGGGCCTGTCTGAATAAGATCAAAAGCAAAAAGTAAATCACTGGCCCTTTTAACTAAAAATAACTAACCAACCTGAGCTAACAACGAGTACACATACATATACCAATATAATTTGTACATAGCAAAGGTCCTCTTGGTAAGTTAGTTTAGACCCAATGCCTACAATATCCAACAAAACCATCATTTTAGACATAAAAAAGTGTCATCTTAATGTGTCAGTAAATTTATTTTAAAAGTAATCAGAGTTACAAACAAGTATTGTGACTTGCTTAAACATTTGGTTAAATTGTATTTGATATATGAAAGGTGTACGTTTTGATGGATGAGAGAAAATGTGAGTGATAGATAAGTGAATATGAAACATGAATGCTATGATATGATTAACATAATCATATGCACACTACCTGTTTGTTAGGGTTTTAGGTGCACGCGCGTTTGTGCGTTTAACTTTTATTCGTCTTAAGGTAAACTATTTTTTGCTAGGTAGTATTAGATGTTTGTTAGGGTTTTAGGTGCACGCGCGTTTGTGCGTTTGCGTGCGCACTACCTTGTGATAATGGTGGCTGAAATTGCTGTAGTTGGTTTTCTGTGGTTAATAGCAAAGATTGTGATTGTTTTCCTAGGATGTCTGTGTTATGACTAAATAGCCTCTTTTAAATATGAAGTTAGATATATTGTAGTCATGTTCGCCTGATTTGTGTTAGATTGTTTGTTAATTGGAATTGGAAGTTTTCTTTGTTCTGTGTGTATTATGTGTCACCTTATAATGATGGTTGAAACTTGAAACCATGGTAGGTGGTGTTTGGTGGTGAATGGGGTTGTTAGAAATGTCTCAGGACGTGGATCAGTTGAGGATAGTGAGTTTAGAGGATAATGTGAGTTTTGTGTTAGGAATGAGTTTAGAGCATAGTTGTGGTTGTTTGAGCCGGTGTACTTATAGGTGGTGATATGCGAGAGTCACTGTTTTAGCTAATGGGATATGACCTTTTAGATCGTGTATGTTGGTTTCCCATGCCATCCATGGTAGCAGGCAGGGGGCGAAATGACAGGTTGTGTGGGAGTGCGTGTCCTGTCCGGCAAATCAAGGCTGAATATTATGACTTTTTGGGTCCTTGGGAGGGTATTGACATTACCTCGATTATAGAAACAGTGACACTTTTACTCTTGCTGTTAGATGGATCGAACTTCTAAGTTCAATGTTGCAAATGAATTACATGCTTACTGTATAATCTAGATAAGGTTATATGAAGTTTATATACTGCGATAACTTGCTGAAGTATATTTCATGTTGAAAACCTCGTCGGTTGTTTAAGGATTGACTATATGGAAGTTGTGCTCCATTGATGATTAATCATTGCTGAATTGTAGTCCGGTAACATTAAAACTTTATGCTAAACAAATCCTGGTAGAAGGATGTAATGTCTTTAAGAGCTATATTTTGCGTTATATATTGTTGACGAGTTTCTCATGAGATATTGTGCTTCTGAACTTTATTGATCAGATTCTTGAGACTGCCTTCAAAAAGGAAATGTTTGGGCTCGTGACAAGGTAGCTGTATGTTGAGAAGGTGACTGATTGATTTGAATACTGCTATACAGCTCACTCTGCTTATGCCTTGCACATATGCCTAATGATTTATGCTATTTTCTCACAATGATAGAGTGTTAAAATTCGAACCAAGATTGAAGAAGAAGAGAATGAGAAACTTCCGAAACTACAACAGACATAACATCTGGCTATAATCATGTTTTAAGTTAAATTTGTTGTCGTTCCTAAATGTATATATTTTCGATTTCATAGGGAAGATGAGCTTCAGTTACAAAAGCTATGGAAGTATTGCCTTTCCTCTCTATGACTTTAGCCAGAGGTATAACTTTGATCCAAACTCTGCCTTCTGCTATATGATGCTTTAGGTACGCTTGAGCCACATTATATCTCTCTTTAACAAAGTGGTAAGCAGGACCATACTTGCAAAATCAACGACTTATCACAGTAGTAATTTGCTTTAGCTATTTGTTGATATTAATATGTTTGACTTCTTGACCATGATACAGGAGGGTTGAACAAGTAAGATGCGTTACACCTGCAGAAAGTAGGACAGCAACACTATTTCGTTCTATTTCTAGCCGTGATTAGGTTCTTCATGACCGTGTTAGACGTTTTTATATTGCATTTTCTCGTCACAGGAATAGTTGCCACTTTAACTTTCTTGTTTTGTTTTGTACTTTAAAAACGTTTAGACCGTCGAGTCAAACGAATGTTATTCTTGTAGTGTTGTAATTATATGGAAAAAAAACCATTCATTTGTTATACATTTCAAGTTGTTGATGATATTCTTATTATCGTTATTGTTATTATTGTATTTCAAAGCCAAATAGTGACCAAGGCAATATGGCTGCTGAACAGTAATAGACACAAATTAAAGCCTAAATTGCAACACTAGTAGCGATTTCTATTGAGAATAAGAATGGTGACTTAGTTAGCGATGTTTCTTAGAAATAGCGACACAAATTGCGACTTATAATAATAAAGTTGCTATTCTTTAGCGACATATTAAGAAGTTGCTATAGTTGCGCAAATTTTAGTGTTGAGGTAGACTAAGTCACAAATTTTACGACTCGTATATAGCGACACCACCTAAAGTTGCTAGTTGTGTTGCTGGCTTCACATACGTCGCTAAATATGTCGTACGAATGTCGCCAAAAAGCATTTTTCTTGTAGTGACGTACATTAAAAGTAGTTATGTGTTTGATGACGTGTATGTAAGATTATCGGTAATATAAATCATTGAGAGTCGTAGTCTATTAATTGTAATTGCACCGTGAAATTGATGTTTATAGTATTAGACGATCTTTCTACTCTTTATTCGCTCAAATGTTCATCAAACATGAGCCACTAAAACATTAATCATGCTGTTAATTGTCCGGTTCTCACTTTGATGAGTTTTTTTGTAAAATTTGCACTCACATTTATCACTAATGTACATGGTCCAAATGTCAAGTAATATATATAATATATTGTTCAATGCTCAAGTATATGTGAGTCACATATACTTGAGCATTGAACAATATATTATATATATTACTTGACATTTGGACCATGTACATTAGTGATAACGTTACTGATCGTGATCCTACATGACTGCATCAAGTATATATGGATCAGGTTCATCTTGTTAAGTCAATGGCCATTGCCGGTTAATTTGTGTGTATAGCTACTTAGACAAAGATTATAGTGTTTTTATGTACAAAATAATCTTGGTGTCAATTGTTTCCCTTTTCTTACGACATGTTTGTGCCCAAGTAATTTTAGACCAATTAGCTGCCTCAAATTTGGAAAAGGAAACTATAATAGATATAAATATATAATGTATGATAACTCCTTTTTTGTTCTATGCCTTACATCCAAAAAGATGAACGTTTAATTTACTCTCAAGTTGATCGTCCGGATCGAATACTTGAAAATGACCGTAATTTCCACCAAGTCAAGTAAACAAGTGTTCCAATTGAAATCCAGCTAACCTGGACCACCTGATCCTCTAGAAATATAAGTTTTTAATAGATATGATGCTATTTAAAACTAATTACAAGATTCAACCTTATAGAGAGTGAATTTACTGGAATAAACTCTTTTAACATACTTTACCAAAATAACTAAAATACGTCACAATCAACCTTTTTTCATTTTCCATTCGCTCAAATAATCGCCCAAATCAATAAGTATTCGCCCATATATCTTCTCCTTTTAATTTACGTTGACCAAACATAGAGTACAAATTATATTTTAATTTATATGGAAAAATTAAATAATATATAAATTTGTACGGAGCATGAAAAGAACAAAGGAAACAGCAACTCATATCGGGAACATACAATATAATGTCTTCACCCAACAAAAGCAACTTTAGGACCTTTTATTATTGTTTTTCATCTTCATTGATGCATCATCTTCATCAGCTCCGGCGTTAAAGTCCGGCCAATCTGCGACCGCCTTCTTTTTTCTTTTTTCATTCCTTTCAAATTTTAATTCAAGGTGGTTCCTTACATAATTCCAAGGCGAGGTAAGAAACACAAACATGCCCTCGCCCCTCACCTCGCCCCCACACTCACCTCGCTCATGCAAAACGCCCAACAATTCGCCTAGGGCTCGCATAGATCCTTGCTTAGGGCTCGCCTAGGACCTCGCCCAGACCCAAGACAATTTGCTAATCACCTCGCCTAGCATAGATCCTCGCTTAGGGCTCGCCTAGGACCTCGCCCAGACCCAAGACAATTTGCTAATCACCTCGCCTATGGCCTTGCCTAGTGCCTCGCCCAGACCCAAGAATCCTCGCTGATCACCTCGCCTAGGACCTCGACCTCGCCCAGACCCAAGAATCCTCGTTGATCACATCGCCTATGGCCTCGCCTAAAGTCACTTCTGTAACATAATTTAATTCCCCTCGCCTACACCTCGCCTAAAGCCTCGCCTACACCTCGCATAAACCCTCCTATCTTTCTCAATCACATACGCCTCGCCTGCACCTCGCCTAGTATTCCTTTTACTCATCTAATGGTTAGAAACTAATTTAACAATACATCTAACGGATAAAATGTGAAATGTTCATTTTGGATAGTTTTATAGGCGAGGTTCATTTTGGATGACTACTTGCATAAAATGTTCATTTAAGTAATTTACTTTATTATTTAAGTTCGATTTATTTAGGCCTCACATATAATAAATGTATCAAAAGGATATTAGTATCATTCTTTGCATTGTTTTTTATGGGCCCTGATTTATTAAAATGAAGACATTATTTTATAAAGGGAAATTGGCAGGAAAAGGCATCATACTTGCCACTTTTTGTCATTGTATGTAGCGTACTTTTTTTTTTCTTTTTTTTTAGCACTAACCATTCAAATTTGTGTCATTGTGTGCACCGGTGACCTGCTTGGCCTGTTGAACAGATTGAGTTAACGATCGTTTGTTTTATTATTGCAGCGTTAGTCCTTTATACTAACGACCGTTAAAAATTCGAAAAAAATTTCTAGTTTTTTTTTTTTTAATTTCTAAAAAAAAAATAGAAAAAAATTAAAAAAAAAATCTAAAAAATATTTTTTTAAAAAAATCGAATAATTTTTTTTTTTCAAATAAATTTGAAAAAATTTAAAAAAAAAGGTTTTCGAAAAAATGTTTTGAATTTTAAAATTCTGAAAAACATATTCGAAAAAAATTTATTTGAAATTTTTTTTATTCGAAAAAAAACTAGAAATTTTTATTCGAATTTTTAACGGTCGTTACTATAAAGGACTAACACTGCAATAATAAAATAAACGATCGTTAACTCAACCTGCTCAACAGGTCAAGCAGGTCACCGTTGCACACAATGGCACGAATATGAAAGATTAGTGCTAAAAAAAAAAAAAAAAAAAAAAAAAAAAAAAAAAAAAAAAAAAAAAAAAAAAAAAAAAAAAAAAAAAAAAAAAAAAAAAAAAAAAANACCAAGTATAGCTAGCTACTTGAGTTGATGGTATAACAAACGGTGTCACGTTTTGTCTTTTAAAAGTAATCAAGCGTAACAAAGTTTTTGTATCTTTAAAGATTACATTGGTAACCACCGCATCTAAAAAGCCGAGTTTTGTCAACCGCGTAACATCGACTGTGGGAAGGTATATATCCCTTTGAACCTGATAGAGTTTAGCAAAACTTTTTCCAGTGGAGGACCAACACCAAAATAGGGCATATGGGAACTGCATAAGGATTTTTTGGTTGGAAAGGTCGGCCAGCAGCAAATGGATCACATACGTTGGATTTTCTCTCATAATCTGAAAAAAAAAAAATACCCAACCCGTATGTATTTTTGTTTTTAGTTGTCCTATCTACAAATTCTTCTTTAAAAGTCCTCCCATTTATCGAGTCAGTTTACTTGAACTCCTCGAAAAACAGATCCATTTACAAATGTTTGTAAAAAGTTGACCTTTATTTATGCATACAGATAGAAATATTGTATTTATAGTAATTGTGCAAATAATGTGTTTGTACTTCAATATAGTGAGATGTTTTGTTGAAGTTTATTTAAAGAAGCATGAAAAGTTTTAAAAAATATTTGATGTTGAAGATATACCATACACATATATTTGTGTATTTGAAATTAGAAAAAGAAAAGTGAAAAAGTTTGAAAAAGTAGAGGTTGAAGATGACAAGGTAGAAATTAACTAAAGCGCACTTATATGCAAAGATTAACAAGGAGACACTAACATCCGTTTGGTCAAAAGACTAGTATGTTGAAAATGGACAATCACAAAGACGACCGGTGAAAAAAGATGTAAACCAAAGAACACAATTTGTAATTAACTCTAAAAGTAATGTATGATAAACTCTTTTTTGTTCTATGGCTAACAACCGAAAAGACTATCGTTTTATTTACTTTCATTTTGGTTGACGAATACTCAACGAACTTATTTTCCACAAAGTCACAAGTCTTTTTGTCGTATATTTTTCCAATTCTTCCACAACATGTGTATCAAAGTCGATGTACACCTGGACCACCTAGATATTATTGAAACAAGAAAATTTTAACAAACACAATATACTCAAACTCCATTTCTTATTGGATTGTTCTCATGAAGACTTGTAAGACTCAGTTTCGTATATAAGTCTTGTTCGATTATTTTCGCAAGAAAATATTGGAGTCAAAGTAAACATGGACGGCTGGACCACCCATAAGTTGTACTAACAATCATATATTATTAACTAAAAGTAGAGCTACGTACTATAAAAAAATGTCATCTTAAAAATTAATTATGATTTATGGATTAGTAGCATAATTATAAAATCATAATCGTAATGAATAAAAGTAGGGTTGCAGAAAGATATCTGTTTTTGACTACCACGATCATGTTTTTTTAACGTACATGTACATCGTTCAAAAACTAATGGTACATTGGTTTATGTATTAGTAAGAAAGAAAAAAAGTTCAGCCCCTCATTTTCATTCCCAATATAACAACCACCATTACTAGTAGGGGTGTCAGTAGGGTCGGGTTGACCCGAACCCGATAAGGCTAATCGGGTCGGGTCTAATCGGGTCAAAAAATCTTGTCGGATTGTTTTGACCCGAACCCGATAACCCGATTGTGTTAACGGGTCGGGTTCGGGTTAAATCATTAATACTATCGGGTTATCGGGTCAACCCGACAATCACTTATTGATTTTTAATTATTACTTTTTAGAGCCCATAATTGTTTATGGTTAGACTTATGTAATTAAAAAGTGAGCTTACATACAGTAGCTGTATACCACGTCTTCTAAAAGGCATGACTATTAAATTGAAAGATTCTTTTTTAGAAATTATCAACAATTACGTAGTTATGTAAAGAACTTCTAAAAACAAATATAATGCCTGCTAAATAACGTACACAAATTATATACTGATAAGATAATAACATTAACACTTCTTAACGTCAATAACACAAAAAAAAAAAGCTTAGTAATATACTATTTTATATTTGGTTTCATAGAGTTGGTGACAAAAGATGAGTTTAACATATTTGTTTATTGGCTTGTAGTTGATCAAGGTCACATTTGTAGTTTCACCCGATAACCCGAATTACCCGACCCGACATAACCCGACCCGAATACCACCCAAACCCGACAACCCGATTCCTTATTGGGTCGGGTTGCGGGTGAGTTTTTAAAATATCGAAACCCGACTCACCCGACCCGATAAGACCTGATAACACCCCTAATTACTAGTACAAATGAATAAAAGATACACAACCAAAAAATCCACCGTGGCAAGCACACCCAACAATGTTACTCTCAATATTATCAAGGGGATATCTTGGCTACAATTATTGTAGCCAATTGGCTAATCAATCTTGTTAATACTAATAGAGATAAAGGCCCATGCCCGGTTTGTGGGCTTAGGGTTCATTAGGGTTTTCATGTAATGTCTTTATAAATAGCGATAAACAAATGAATAAAACATATCTCCCATGGGGTTTAACCTACCAACATGGTATCATGAGCGGATACGATCTTGTGACCTACTCGGTCATCAAGCCGCCACTTTTATACCACCCCGTCACATCTAAAATGAATTCTTCCGGCGCACCTCCTTATCCTCCATTACCATAATATCATAATATCACTATATCATATATCACGTATCCTCTCCACATCNCAACCATGCGCCGCCGCCTATAACCACCATGTCAAATCTCCAAAGAAGAGAAGAACCTTTCTTTGCCTTTACTTTTTGCTTTCGCTGCATTTGTCAAAGAAGAGAAGAAACAAAATACGTTATGAAGACTTTGACCCGGATGTTGTTGGGATTCTTGGTCAATTGTTATCTTTTTCATTAGCTTTATAATTAATGTTTACTTTTTCAGTCTCGAGCTTTCGTGATTTCACCGCTCGGACTGCGGGGAGTATTAGAGATAAAGGCCCATGCCCGGTTTGTGAGGTTAGGGTCCATTAGGGTTTTCATGTAATGTCTTTATAAATAGCGATGAGCGAATGAATAAAACATATCTCCCATGGGGTTTAACCTACCAACAAATACTTGTATTGTTCTCTTTAGAAATTGCTTTTGAGTTTTAAGTTGATAGGTCGTGTATTTATTGCTTAATATGTCGGCTCCTATTTTACTTTGGTTAATGGGCCAGTTGGCTCATTCGCTAAACACAAATGTCAACCCAAAGTTTAAATTAAATGAAATTATGTGTATCGATCTTCTAGCCATCTCAACTATGTTCAAACAACTGCTCAAATAATGAAATAAAATTAAGAAAATGTCATATAATAATTGTTAATCGATCTTATATGTTACAGGTTATAGTGCACCTTGTGTATTAGCTCCTAAGTTGTAATCTGTTTCGAGATTTAGTTTCAATGTATAAACAATTTTGTTTAAAATCTAATACGTATATGTTTATACGAGCTGCTATGTTTACACATCCTCTATCATACATAGCCCAGTTATATTTATATTTTCAGCATTCCACATCAACATTTGGTACTGATATGTGTATGATAGTGTTCCATATATGTGTTGCTATATATATAAGTGATGTAACTAATGAGAATTTTAGTTGGTCGTCTATCAGTTACAATCGCACCATGAACTTGAGTACTTGACCATATGAACATCAGATATACGAAATATAAAACCTCCACCGGCAACATGAAAAAACAAATACCAATGCTAAAGTTAGTGTTATGGATCTTGTTAAGACGATACATATAAATTTACACTGGAAATTAAAAATAGCAAATATATACTCCTGCTGTAATATAAAGACTTGCACTAAAATATGAAACGTTCAAAGTTCAAACAAAGTCGAAATTAACAAACAGCCTAACTGTTACGTGTTTGATTAGTATCACTGGACTAAAAAGTCCAATATTCTTGATTAGTTCAAAGATTGTAGTGTTTTCATGTACAAAATAAGTGTGGGTGTCAATTGTTTCCCTTTTCTTACGGCATGTTTTTAATGTACGATAACTCCATTTTTGTTCTATGCCTCATATCCAAAAAGACGAACGTCTAATTTACTCTCATGTTGGTTGACCGGATCGAATACTTAAAAACGACCTTATTTTCCACCAAGTCAAGCAAACGAGTGTTCCTATCGAAGACCAAGTAACCTGGACCACCTGATGCTCTAGAAATAGAAGTTTTTAATAAATATGATGTCATTAAAGTTCGATTTATTTAGGCCTCACATTTAAGAAATATATCTAAAGGATATTAGGTATCATTCTTAGCTTAGTTTTGTTTTTGACGGCCCCGATCTATTAAAATGAAGACATTAATTTGTAAAAGTTAGATTTAAATGTTGTACGGAGTAGTAAACAGTTTCAAATAAGATACGTTATTGTTAAGTACATATTACACTATAGATTGATATATCTTTTTTCAGAGGGATTGGTTTCGTATACGTATTGCACACCAATATACTCTCGATCTCTTGCTTCGGTAAGAATAAATAAGACTTAAAATAACGTTATTTCCACCAAGTATAGCTATTTGAATTGACGTTATAACAAACGGTGTCACGTTTTATATTTTTAAAAGTAATCAAACGTAACAAAGTTTCGGTATCTTTACATAATACATTGATTAACCACCGCATCTAAGGAGGCGAGTTTTGTCAACCGCATAACATTGTCTTTGAACATGAAGTTTGTATGTCCCATTGTCCATCGCTTGATCTACGTTATGCTACAAATTTTTTGTATTTGACAGCTCGAATGCTAAAAAAAACTCATCAAACTAATTATGAATTGAATCATTAATATGTTGGTATTTAAATTCAACCATAACATTAAAAATATGATTATATAATGAAATGAGAGAGAACATACTGATGGGGAAATGAATTTTATTACTCCGTATTATGAAATTGTTACATGATTGATTACAGTGGTGGATCCAGAAAATCGGAGCAGGGTAAGCACGAATTTTAGTATAGTTACTAAAATAAGTCGGTCTTTGGGTTGCGGTTTCCGGGTCGGGTTTTTTGAAATTTTGATTCGGGTGGGACTTTTTTTTTTTTTTTTTTAATCTTTTTTAGTTATTAAAGTTGATTTAGATATGTCAAATTGGGTTATTCGAGATTTGAATTAGGTAGTCGGATAATTTGTATTGTCTTAACTCTTAATATACTTCAACTAAAACAACGTACTATAAATCATGTAAAGACACATTTTCAATATATTTTTATAACAATTTACTAAACACATTACAATATATCTTTTATATAATAAAACAAAACCCCAAGTGGGGACTTTTCCATTTCAAAAAAACTAAACCATACCTTATTTAGTAATAATATTATTTAAAAAAAAGATTATTTTCTTATTAGGTAACATTTTATATTTATCCATAATACAAGTAGAAGATAAATACAAAAAATATAGATAAGAAGCAATTAACAATAGGATTAAAACTTTTAAATAATTATCTTTAATAATAAAAAACTATAATTAAACATCATAAATCAAACAAAACAAAGATTAAATTATTTGTTTTTTAATAAATAAAAATATATGATTCAAAAAAAAATTTAAAAAAAAAACCCGCGCGTGCGCGGGTATTATAACTAGTATATAAAGAATACAAAAATCAGACATGAGTAGAAGAATTATAAAAATTCTTGAATCATCAAATTGTAAATGAACCGCCTATCTTTTATAAAAACTCTTGAATCATCAAATTGTAAATCAAACCCTTTTTATAAATAACCAAGAAGCCCCAAAAAAACACAACTCAATGAAACAAATTAAAATACTATCTAAAATGTCCAAGGTATTCAAGTTAATTGAGCCTCGAGTACGGAAAATAGGTGGCCCCAAAAACACAACTTGGCCAGTAAAAGAACTAAAAGTTGACCTTTGACCTACACCTAAATGCACTATTACCTACTTCTTCTTCTTCAAGAATGCTGCTAAACTAAATAACCAGAAACGTTTTCTTTACTTTTCTTTTTCTTTTCAACAATGGCAACTTATATTAAGGTATGCACTCAAATTTTTCTTGTATTATAGAGGGTGTGCACTCAGTCACTCACATATATTTAGTGTATTTTGTGGTGACTTTTGAAAATTTTCAGATTTTTTTACACTTGCAATAATTTACAGGTATGCACGTGCATACCCTGTGTTCAAGTTAGATCCACCCCTGATTTATTACAAGCAATAGTATTTATACTGCTACAACTCTACTATACAAGCTAACTAACTGACTACAATGTACAACTACTAACTACACATTGTACAACTACTAACAAAAGCCTTTAGTAGCTTGTAGCTACTTTTACATGTAAAAACAAAAGAATCATATCATTATAGGATTGGTGTACACATACAAAACACAGATAATTTTCTACTGCGACACTCGTGGTTTATAACTTGTACAATCATATAATAAAGTAGTACATTATTTTCTATGAATTTATATAAACGAATAAAAGAAACGAATAAAAATATCTACATTTTCATTCCCTATATAATGACTACCAGAACATATACCAAATGCATCAAAAATATAAAACAACCAAAATCCACCATGGCAAGCACACCAATGTTATCCATCTTGTTAATACTCACTTCCATTATAATCCCAACATTCTCTTGTCCCATTCATCAAAAGCATGCACTACTTCACTTCAAATCCACCCTCACCGCCTTCTTCAATTCCAAATACCCCGTTAAGTTTGTAGAACTAGACTCATGGAATTCGACTTCTAATTGTTGTTCTTGGGATCTTGTTTATTGCTCAAGAACCGGAACTGTTACGGATCTTCAGCTAGATGATGTAGCCACACCTCCTGAAGATTTCGATTCAGTTTCGATATCTTCTGAAATCTTGACTCCGATTTTTCATATCCAGTCACTTGAATCACTTGATATCTCGTTTAATAGTTTTGAAGGCGAGATCCCAGGAGATGGGTTTGGTAATCTCACCAAACTGCTTTATCTTGTCATGTGGCATAACAACTTCAATGGTTCCATCCCCAGCCAACTTTTCCAGTTAACAAACTTACGTTACTTGGACATGCGTTCTAATCATCTCGAGGGAAAACTAGGACCTGAACTGGGTTCTTTTAAAAAATTGACTACATTGAGGTTAAGTGCTAATCGTTTCCAGGGTCCGATTCCTGCTCAACTTTTTGAACTCGAATCGATTCGAGATCTTGATCTTAGTTACAATAATCTCGGGGGAAGTTTAAACCCTGAAATTGGCAAGCTTCGAAATCTTGAATCACTGTCATTGGATAGTACTAATTTTCTTCGGGGAAAAATCCCAGAAGAGATTGGAAATTTAACAGAGTTAAGGTATTTTTCATTACAAAATAATAGTTTCTCCGGTGGAATCCCATCATCAATTGCAAACCTCACGAAATTAGAAACTTTGGATTTGTCTAGAAATTCTTTATCATTGAAAATTCCAACCTCCATAGGAAGACTAACCAACTTGACTTCTCTATACCTGAGTAGTAACCAGTTAACAGGCCCGATACCATCATCTATAGGAAGACTAACCAACTTGACTTCTCTGGACCTGAGCAGTAACCAGCTTACAGGCCCGATACCATCATCGGTGCAAAACTTGAGCAAGTTAGAGTCCCTTTGGCTCAGCAACAACATGCTCGCCGGAGAGATCCCGAATTGGTTATTCAAAATCAGAACTCTAAAGGAAATACACATCGGTGGAAAGGGAAGCAAGTTGATTTGGAATAACACAACCAAGGTTGATCCAAGATGTAGTCTTGAATCCATCTCAATGCCTTCTTGTGGAATTTCAGGCCAAATTCCTGAATGGATTTCATCACAGAAAGAGTTGTGGCTTCTTGATTTGAGCGGGAATAAATTGGAGGGAAGATTCCCACATTGGCTGGCGGAGATGNATCCCGAATTGGTTATTCAAAATCAGAACTCTAAAGGAAATACACATCGGTGGAAAGGGAAGCAAGTTGATTTGGAATAACACAACCAAGGTTGATCCAAGATGTAGTCTTGAATCAATCTCAATGCCTTCTTGTGGAATTTCAGGCCAAATTCCTGAATGGATTTCATCACAGAAAGAGTTGTGGCTTCTTGATTTGAGCGGGAATAAATTGGAGGGAAGATTCCCACATTGGCTGGCGGAGATGAACAACATCAGTTCGATAATTCTTTCAGATAACAACCTCAGCGGACAGATCCCGCCTCGCCTATTTATATCTGATTGGTTAGAGTCTCTTGATTTGTCCCGGAACAATTTTTCAGGGGAGTTGCCAGAAAGCATAGGTAATGCTAAAAGTATCGGTTATCTTGCGGTTTCGGAGAATCGTTTTTCAGGACTAATCCCAAAATCCATCTCCAACTTAACGGGATTATGGTTACTCGACTTGTCCCGAAATAGATTTTCTGGTGACAGTTTACCTTTTTTGGGAACTGTTTACCTAGATTTGTCCGACAATGATTTCTCTGGTAAGATCCCGACGAATTTTCCTAAAGGAACCGAAATTCTTTATTTAGGCGGGAATAAGTTTTCTGGCAGTCTGCCTTTTAATTTGACTAAATTAGTCAACCTTAGAGTTCTTGATCTTCGTAATAGCATTATTACAGGAAATTTACATGACATTCTCCCTCAATTACCTACTTCTCTTGAAATACTTGTCCTAAGAAACACTTCCCTCAACGGATATATCCCGACCAATATTTCCATGTGTACTTCTCTTCGAATTCTTGATCTCTCCAGGAACAACCTAACTGGAAGCATTCCACTACAGATGGCAAACCTTCCAATAATGAATATGTCAGCATCATCAGATCGTATTGACCGCTTCACTGGGGATTTGGTTAAAGACAGGCTTCAAGACTTAATAGTGAATTGGAAGAAATCTTCTCAACGCTTAGGCAACTCACGTATCTTTGTTTTGTTGGACTTGTCGGGCAACAGTATTTCTGGTGTAATACCAGCATCATTAGGCAATCTCAAAGCTCTAAAACAGCTCAACATATCACACAACAAGATTTCTGGGAACATTCCATTGTCACTTGGCAATCTAGTGGGCATAGAGAGCTTGGATGTTTCACATAACGAACTCTCGGGTTCAATTCCTCAATCACTAGATCAACTTGGCAACCTCACAGTTCTAGATGTGAGCAACAACATGTTGATGGGTAAAATTCCTCGTGGTCGACAAATGGACACTATGGATGAGTTGGGTTTTCAAAACAATAGTGGATTGTGCGGTATACCGATTAATATCAAATGTCCGGAGGATATTCCATCATCGGAAGGAAGAGTCGAGGAAGAGGAGGATCTATCACGGATTTTTTGGGAAGGAACATGGATTGGTTTTCCGATTGGGTTCTTCTCAACAATCTTGATAATGGGCTACCTTTTAAATTTTATACAACTTTTCAAAATTTGGTAAGAACTCCTGTTGAGTTTGTACTTAGTTTCTAGCGTTTCGATAATTTCAATTGTAATATTATTTGTGGCGTGCAAAATAAAATCCGTATGATTCATGATGACAATAACAACACAAATTAGCTTCTATTACATATTTACATGAGTTTACTACGATGTGATGAGAAGAAAAAACATTTGCATCAGACTTTATGTTTGTAA
This sequence comes from Artemisia annua, assembly GCA_014162995.1. Classification (NCBI taxonomy): domain Eukaryota; kingdom Viridiplantae; phylum Streptophyta; class Magnoliopsida; order Asterales; family Asteraceae; genus Artemisia; species Artemisia annua. Next base: position 5,868 of record LBNU01038436.1, on the reverse strand, counting down.
AATTTGAAGTAAATATTTTGTTTCTTCTCTATATTTGTAGTTACTGAGTTAAACAAAGTTGGAGATTTGTGTTTATTTCCCTATCTGATAAAAGAAAAAGATGATAGAATTGCTAAATATTATTACTAGTCTAAATAAACAGTTGTTATATGATGAACTATATTTTGGATTCTTCATATCCGAAGTTTAAGATAGCTAGGAAAAAAATATATATGATCAAAAGCAAAAAGTAAATCATTGGGCCTTTTTGTTGAAAGCTTTGGGCCTGCCAAAAACTTCTTTACAAATGTATTGGGCTTATTTTATATTGGGCTTATTTTATTTAACTAGAAAATGAAATTCATTATATAACAATTGATGTATGGCTTTGGCCAAGATTAGCATCATCTGTATTATGTGATGTGATGTGATTATGGATTTATGTTTGTTACCAGTGAGTTGTGGTTCAAGTCATGTCAAAACTTCGTTCCAAAAAAAAAAAAAAAAAAAAAAATGGTGTCAAAACAAAAGTGGGTTTTTGTATTTATATGAGATTATACAAAAATCATTATATTAGTTTGCCTTTAACTAAAAATCATTAACAGACCTCAGCTAGCAAACTTGTCAATCAAAAACAATACACATCACATACTAATATAATACATACATATTATATGCAAAGCTCTTTGTCCATCTTTACAGAAAGTGTAGACCAAAGGTCCTGTTGGTAAGTTAGTTTGGGCCCATCATTTTAGTCATAAAAAAGTGTCATCTTAATGTGTCAGTAAATTTATTTTAAAAGTAATCAGATCTTGTGTATCGATCGCTAATTAGGTAATCACACATAGTAGATCGCGGTCATATTATGATAAAATAAAATAAAAAAGTCCTTTCAAAACTTAAAAAATAAAGTATTATGTTACAAACAAGTATTGTGACTTGCTTAAACATTTGGTTAAATTGTCTTTGATATATGAGAGGTGTATGTTTTGCTGGATGAAAGAAAATGTGAATGGTAGCTAAGTGAATATGAAACATGAATGCTACGATATGATTGGCACACATGCATGACCAATTTAAATTGTAAATAGTTGATGGCATCTAAACATAATCATAAACACTAACTGTTCGATATAATGCCTGACCTAAACATATAACTTTT
>LBNU01038435.1:6207-33707 GCA_014162995.1 Artemisia annua | reverse complement strand
AAGTTGATTTGGCATAATAGATTAAGTCATCCTGCAGACCCAGTTTTAACTGTTCTTCAATCTGAGCTTAATATTTCTAAAAATTCTTCTATATATGTTTGTGAAACCTGTCATAGGGCAAAACAAACAAGGGAACCTTTTCCCTTGTCTGACCATAAGTCTAAGAATCTAGGTGAACTTGTTCATCTAGACTTATGGGGCCCTTACAGAGTTGTTAGCAGAGAAGGATACAAATATTTTCTAACTATTGTGGATGACTATTCTAGGGCTGTGTGGGTTTACTTAGTGAAAACTAAGGATGAAGTATTTGATGTATTTTGTTCTTATATTCATTTAATCTCTAATCAATTTAGAATTAAACTTAAAACTGTTAGATCTGATAATGGTACAGAATTTGTTAACATGAAAATGAATCAAATGTTTTCTGATCTTGGTATAATACATCAAACTTCATGTGCCCATACTCCTCAGCAAAATGGGATTGTTGAAAGGAAACATAGACACCTTCTTAATGTTGCCAGGAGTGTTATGTTTCAAGGGGAATTCCATTAAGGTTTTGGTCTTATTGCATTCTAACTGTTGTATATCCTATAAACAGGCTGCCATCTTCTCTCTTAAAAGGTAAATGTCCCTATGAGTTGATACATAAAGTTAAACCTAATCTTTCCCACTTGAGGTCATTTGGTTGTCTCTGTTTTGCTACTGTTTTAAATAATCATGACAAAATGTCTTTTAGGTCTGAAAAATGTGTTTTGATTGGGTATTCTACTACAAAAAAGGCTTATAAACTTTTAAGTTTGGATACTAGAAATGTTTTCTTTGCTATAGATGTAAAATTTTATGAAAATATTTTTCCTCTTAAAATGAAAACTAGTGATTCTGCTGATGTAGATGGTACAAGTGAAGCAGATCACTTGAATTTTTTTGATATTCAATGGTCTTAAAGTCTCAATGATGATGGGAGAGATTCACCAGTTGAGGAAGGTAGTTTGTCACACTTTCATGATGCAATAGATACTGTAACAGATACTACACAGTTGCATCAAGAAGGTGAACAATCTGCAACCTATTTTGGTGACCAACACTGGTCTGAGGGCAGTCCCAACAATGAAAATTCTGATTCTATGTCAACTCAGTTTAACAATGAAAATGAAGATGTGCAGATACCTGTATTAAGAAGGTCAAATAGGGAGTCTAGAACACCTATTAGATTTAATGATTATGTGATGCATTCTAAAGTTAGATATGGTATTGAGAAGTATGTGAATTATGCTGGTCTTAGTAGAAATAATATGTGTTTTGCTACTACTTTAAACAAATCTGCTGAACCAAAAAGTTGTGAAGAAGCTGTTAAAAACCCTAATTGGAATGAAGCTATGAATAATGAAATAGAGGCTTTAAATAGAAACAACACCTGGACTGAATGTGAATTACCTGTTGGTAGACATGCCATAGGATATAAATGGATATGGAAAATTAAGTACAAATCTTCTGGAGAAGTTGATAGATATAAGGCTAGATTGGTTGCTAAAGGTTTTAATCAAAGGGAAGGCTTTGATTATGATGAAACATTTAGCCCAGTTGTTAAAATGGTAACTGTTAGGTGCTTGTTGAGCATTGCAGGGAATATGAATTGACCTTTATATCAATTGGATGTTAATAATGCATTTCTATATGGTGATTTAGATGAAGATGTGTATATGATGTTGCCTAAAGGTTTTAATGGTGGTGATGATACTAAAGTTTGCAAACTTAATAAGTCTCTTTATGTTTTAAAACAAGCTCCAAGACAGTGGAATGCTAAACTTACCACTGCCTTGATAGAGCATGGTTTTGTTCAAAGTATGTTTGATTATTCTTTATATATTAAATAGAAAGGTGGTGTGTTTGTTGCTTTACTTGTGTATGTTGATGATATTGTTATAACTGGAAACAATGAATCTGAAATAAAAGCTTTCAAACATTTTTTGAGTACCAAGTTTATGATTAAGGACTTGGGTGAGTTGAAGAATTTTCTTGGTATTGAAGTNGCAGTCCCAACAATGAAAATTCTGATTCTATGTCAACTCAGTTTAACAATGAAAATGAAGATGTGCAGATACCTGTATTAAGAAGGTCAAATAGGGAGTCTAGAACACCTATTAGATTTAATGATTATGTGATGCATTCTAAAGTTAGATATGGTATTGAGAAGTATGTGAATTATGCTGGTCTTAGTAGAAATAATATGTGTTTTGCTACTACTTTAAACAAATCTGCTGAACCAAAAAGTTGTGAAGAAGCTGTTAAAAACCCTAATTGGAATGAAGCTATGAATAATGAAATAGAGGCTTTAAATAGAAACAACACCTGGACTGAATGTGAATTACCTGTTGGTAGACATGCCATAGGATATAAATGGATATGGAAAATTAAGTACAAATCTTCTGGAGAAGTTGATAGATATAAGGCTAGATTGGTTGCTAAAGGTTTTAATCAAAGGGAAGGCTTTGATTATGATGAAACATTTAGCCCAGTTGTTAAAATGGTAACTGTTAGGTGCTTGTTGAGCATTGCAGGGAATATGAATTGACCTTTATATCAATTGGATGTTAATAATGCATTTCTATATGGTGATTTAGATGAAGATGTGTATATGATGTTGCCTAAAGGTTTTAATGGTGGTGATGATACTAAAGTTTGCAAACTTAATAAGTCTCTTTATGTTTTAAAACAAGCTCCAAGACAGTGGAATGCTAAACTTACCACTGCCTTGATAGAGCATGGTTTTGTTCAAAGTATGTTTGATTATTCTTTATATATTAAATAGAAAGGTGGTGTGTTTGTTGCTTTACTTGTGTATGTTGATGATATTGTTATAACTGGAAACAATGAATCTGAAATAAAAGCTTTCAAACATTTTTTGAGTACCAAGTTTATGATTAAGGACTTGGGTGAGTTGAAGAATTTTCTTGGTATTGAAGTATTGAAAAATGATAATGGTGTTTGCATGACACAAAGGAAGTATTGTTTAGAGTTGTTGCATGAGTATGGTTTGCTTGCAGCTAAACCTGTTGATGCACCTTTGCCTGAAAACTCTGTTTTGAAATGTATTGAGTCTAGTGAAGATAAAGTTTTGAATAATGTAACTAATTATCAAAAGCTTGTTGGAAAGTTGATTTATTTGACTAACACTAGGCCAGATATTAGTTATGTTGTTCATTGCTTGAGTCAATATATGCATAGACCTTTACAGTCTCATCTTAATGCTGCATTAAGGGTTTTGAAATACTTAAAAGGTTCACCTGGTTCAGGATTGCAATTCAATAGAGATTCTGATCTTAAGCTTAGGGCTTATGCTGATGCAGATTGGGCCAAGTGTCCTATTACTAGAAAATCTGTTACTGGTTTTTGTGTGTTTCTTGGTAATTCTCTCATATCCTGGAAAAGTAAAAAGCAAGCTACTTTGTCCAGAAGTTCAGCTGAAGCTGAATATAGAAGCTTGGCTTCTACCTTTTGTGAAGTTATCTGGTTGAGTAACTTGTTATATAGTCTTGGTATTAAAGAGTTGTTGCCTGTTGATATATTTTGTGATAGCAATGCTGCTATTCAGATTGCTGCCAACCCAGTTTTTCATGAAAAAACTAAGCATTTNAAGCTACTTTGTCCAGAAGTTCAGCTGAAGCTGAATATAGAAGCTTGGCTTCTACCTTTTGTGAAGTTATCTGGTTGAGTAACTTGTTATATAGTCTTGGTATTAAAGAGTTGTTGCCTGTTGATATATTTTGTGATAGCAATGCTGCTATTCAGATTGCTGCCAACCCAGTTTTTCATGAAAAAACTAAGCATTTTGAGTTGGATGTGCACTTGGTAAGAGAAAAAGTATCTGCAGGTGTTATTAAAACTGTTAAGATTCATACTAACCAGCAGGTAGCTGATATCTTTACTAAATGTCTTGGGCAAAGACAACATAGTATTTTGTGCAAAAAGCTTGGTATGGTTGATATGTTTGCAGGATCTAATAATGGTGCTAGTGAAGGCAAGCAGGCAAAGGTTGAAGAAAGCACTCAAGTTGAAGACTTATCAACTTGTGGGGGGATGTTGAAGAATACAAGTAGAGGGACTTCTATTGTCAAGTTTCAAAGTATTCTAATACTAGTTGAGAGTTTAGAGCACAAAGTCAACACATGATAACTTGGAGGACTAAAGTGTAACATAGGGCTATATAAGCTCCTTATCAGCTTTAGGGTTTCACAATTTTGTGTTACGCCTCTTTTATTCTCTCTCTAGTTTTCACATACTTCTGGTCATCATCTTGTATTGATATCAATTCGATATCCGTGAGTTTTGTATCATTGAAAGGTCAATCTCTTTATTTGATCTTTCAAGTCTGAGTGTTTGAGTGTTTTGTAGTGAGGATTGATTGGTGTCTACCTAGTAGAGATCAGTCTTAGTCTTTTGTATTGTATTGGTAAAGCACCCGATTGGGGACTTATCTTCTTGAATTGTTTAATAAAGAGATACACCAAGGGGTGTACTAGTGATTTGTTGTGTGTTATTTACCATTTTTACAAGCTCATCTAGTCGTAAAGAGTTAACTAAAATAAGCTGTAACATCTACTACAAAAGTTCCATCATCTTCTAAAGGTTAGTTTTATTAAGCATTGACATATAATACAATTACCACCAACATTTACAAAACTTCCATCATCTTTTATAAAATTTGAACATATGTATTTACTATTTAAGGTGACTAATAATTTTTTTTTTTTTTTTTTTTTTTTTGGAGCAAAAGGCGACTAATCAATTAAACACGGAGTAGTTAAGTTTTAAGTAGGGGTGTTTGGTGTCTGTTTTGACACTGAAAAACAAACAACATAAATACCCAATACCGCAATTGGCTTCAAATATGGGTTGAAACTGGACAGAATTCTATAATTGGTTTATGTTCGCAAAATCTCAAAATTGCAAAATCATCCATTTGGTTTGTTCATTTAATGGTAATCATCTCTGTCAAACAGTTATCATCTTTAGGTAGCAAAACGTTTGGGTGTGTTTAGTTGATGCGAAATACTTCATTTTTTCATAGAAAAATGAAAAAATAGAAAACCCATTTAGTTACAAACTTTTGAGAATTTTTTTTTCTAAAATAATGAAAATATCATTTCTCAAACTTTAACTAAAAATCTAAAAAGTTCAATTTACCATTCTCTATTTTTCTTAGTTGAGATCAAATAAGATAATTACACATTAAGGGCAAAGAAGCCAACTATATAAACCAACAAAAAAGAATTAACCTTCATTTTTTTCCAAAAGAAAATTAGGGCAAAAACACATACGTAAAGACACACTCCGATTCAATTCCAATTCCATAAAAAGCACCCTGATTCCATTCCGATTTCAATAATTCAGATTTATCACAAGCATTAGATGATAACTAGATTGACGGACGTGATGGTTTCATTGGATCTAGACACAAATTTGGATAGATGCGGAACTTTCTTCCTACTTCTATTAACTAGAAAATGAAAAATGTACCACCATGTAAACGAGTTTTTCAAATCTTAACTTTTTCCTAGAGAAGAAAAACTCTTTCCATTATTAAGAAAACTAAAAATGAAAAACTGAAAATATTTCTCGGAAACTAAATGCAACCTTTAACCCTTATTGTTTTCCAAATTTTCTGCCGAATGATCCCTAAAAATCACCAAAAAATAATTTTTATTAGACATTTGATCTTCTAAATTTTTTACACTAAGGATTTTTAACAAGGACGCTCCTTGTCTGAATGACAAAACCAAATTGGATGACTTTTAAGTTTACTCTATTTATATACACAAACGTCATTTCTATCATTTGAACTAGAACTCCTAGGCAAGTATATCCCAATACCTAACTTAAAATCGTTCATCAATAAAGTTCCATATTAAATTTGTAGAGACAAGTCGAATCTTACTTGAAATTTAAGTCTTCAAGTTGCAAATCTTAATTATTTAATCTGTAAGTTTTTTAGTTGTTGCCATGTGGTGTTTAATTTCCGGATACAAGTTGAAACGTTCAACCTTAGTTTAGTAGATTATATTTTGAAGTGGAGTGCAATTTGGTATGCATGGTTTTAAACCGAAACAGAACGGAATTTTAATATGTGATTGGTTTCGTTTACTTCAATTTTTTTCAGCGACAAATTTATATTAAAACATTAGCAAGAAGCTAGAAAATAGAAGAACTAAACAACGATAAAAGATGCGTTTATAAAACAATAACACTCGGTTACAAATGTACAACCATGCCACAAACACCTAAAATAATTCAATCCCAAATAAACCTTCAACAAAACCAAACAAACATGAACAGACACCAGCAAGCCACAACTCCTTACAAACAAATTACAGTACCAATTGACGGAGCAATTTGAGCGGTTTGATCTAATCTAAATTCCGTTTGATTTGGCTTGGTTATGGTTTTTCCTCCAAAACTTTTCAAACCGACGACCAACCGTGCAACCCAATGATCCCGAGAACCAAACCAACGAGCATCAATGGACCATGGCTTTTTTAAGTCCCAACTGAAATAAAATTTACAGAATAAGTATTTATCTAAGTTAAAATAGATACGTATATACGTTGAATATGTTGGTGCTCATTCAAATTTGGCCTGCTTTCAATTCAACTGCACAAACGAGTCTAGCAATCAACGCCGGTGTCCATGCTGTACTAAACATCAGATATGCAGGGTCCATTATATTTATCGTTTTCATATAACATACACACGTATACAACTCATACATGCATATATACATAATACGTACACATAGATACAACTGTAAACAGTGTGTAATTATAAAATAAAAATAAAATTCGAGGGCATTAAAGAATATAGAATCTTATCTTCTTTTACTGATTTAGAATCACAAATACACTTTTTTTGCTACAAAATGGGATGCCTTATTCCCGGGACCGAAAAATTGATACCCATATGGGCATATGGCCGTGCTCCCTTTAGGCATAAATAAAGGTGACAGAGAAATTTAATGAACATTTTCAGAAATTTAACAATAGATTCTTTTTCTGAAACGACTATATATCGAGATCTTAATTAGTTGGGTACTTTATATACATTTTTAATAATAATGGATCAAGAACTAATAGTTTTTTTTTTGGGTACCTATGGTTTTCGACTTTTTGGCCGGTTAATTTATAGGATTTGAACCCACCGTCACACGGACTCAAACCAAAGCCTAACCTTTTGGAGGTTGGCGTGGCCTTAACAAATCGCATTTTGCTAAAAGTAACTTAACAAGACTTATAATACAAATTCAGATCGAATTGATGTCAAAATTTTACTACGTAAAGCATGCAAAACATGATAAATTTACTTGGTTCGCGAAAATCCAATTGTGGCCGCTAGTAACATACAATAAGTAACTAAAAAAAGAGACAAACACTAAATATCATAAAATTTGAAGATTTGTATTAATATTTACTTCCATCAAACATCAAAAGGTACATGAAAAAAACGTTACATGATCATTTTACATTGGACCATGCATAACACAAACAAATATGTATACTTTTTTCCCTAAGTTTCTTTCTAAAAATTCAAAACCTTCGAGATCTGGTTTTCCAAACCACTCATTATCGTATATATGTTTTAAAAACTTTTGTGAATTTTTCGGTTTGATTTATAAATTAAGAATCACCCAATCCTCTAGCTTCACAACTCTTCATGATTCTAAGTCTTTTACAAGAACTTATGAACATTTCCCATGGTACATCTCCAACAAGCATCCAATCACCATCTTTGTCTTCATAAGTTGGTGCATGCATTGATCCATTGTATCCTTCTTTCTCGGAGTATAACCCTATATTGCACTTAAACATAGCTTGTAAACCCTTCATGAGCTCTTCATAACTTGTATATACTTTTAGGTCAAGTTTCCTCAAATATGGAGCTCCATCCATGCTTACTTTTACATACATACCCGAACCACTTTCCGAGTCGTTTTTCTTCACTTGAAGTATGTTTTTCCTGTAAGATCTAACTGGTGGCCACCCAACAACTTGTTCCCTGAAATAAGTAACAAAATTTTATAAGTATTTGAGTTTTCTAGCAAAACATTCAGCCCACAATGTGAGTAAGATAAAAAAGCAAAATTAATATTAGGGTTTGCATGGAATTTGTAACTTACTTCATAGGTGGTGAAAATCTTGATTCATTTTCTTCTGAGCAAGTAGTTGATTCCATCTCGGATGAGCTTCTTTTGTTGCCCGAAAGACTAGTCTTTTTTTCTGTTTGGTCATCGGATCCTGGTAACCCTAGTCGTAGCTCGGTTGCAAGATCGAAATTGTCGAAAAGATTCAAAGGGATTCTTTTTTGATCCATTTTTTTTGCTTGTGAATATGTAGATTTTCAGGCTAGTTTCTTGATTTTTCCGGTGGTTGTGTTGCTAAATTCTTAGAGAGAGAATTGATGAAATAGTTTATGAGTTGTGTAGTTTAGTGATGGTGGGATGAGTTTTATATACAAAGAAATATTATTAGGGTTGGGGACAAGATTTTAAGTGATTTATTCTCTTTGTGCATGAATTTCATGACCAAGAATAGTAATGGCCACTCGCACCAATACACGTGGTCCTTGGTCAAAGAATTAAACCACTTTTTCTATTGAACATTAACATCGCGATAATGAATAAAGCATATAAAGATGACCCTTTTAAAAGTAATAAATTATTCACTAGTAAATGTGCATGCATCTAGCTATACGTAATTGTCATATCCAATGGAGACATAAAAAACTAACTTCATACAATGATACATACAAGCACCAATACATGTTCACAAATTAAAATGCCGTTGCCGTAAAACATAATTACACCAATCAAGTTGCTTCTTGCAGCATTTGGTTAATCGGCAATGATGTAACCAGGTCGTATGTATGGATTTTTGCGGCGTAGTATTGATATTTGTAATCTACTTTGATTTTCCATAAATGCACATGTTCCATAAAAATTATGTTTCCGATCTTATTTGTTTTCCTTAAATTTACCATGTCAAATTATGTTATGGTTCCGTCCCTCCATATAGCTTGGAAGTTTATTTATGTTTTTGAGACATTTAAATGATAATGGAAGTCGATTCTCACTAGCCATCCAGCTCAACTAGATAACTTTTGTTTTAGTTGTCTAGTTGTGTGTAGGGCTGAGCAAACGGACCGGATGGACCGGACCGACCGACAAAACCGACCGGACCGGACCGAACCGGACCGGACCGACCACATTCGGTCCGGTCATCGGTCTAAGCTTTTTGGCTAATTCGGTCCTCGGTCCGGTCCGGTCCGGTCCGGACCGACCAAAAACCCGAACAAACTTGCCAAATCTTGCCTAATTGGACCGGACCGACCGAAGACTGACCGGACCGGACCGAGACCGGACCGACCACATTCGGTCCGGTCTCGGTCTATGGTTTTTCCGGTTCTCGGTCTTCGGTCCGGTCCGGTTTTTGGACCGTGATCACCCTTAGTTGTGTGTACCTAGTTGATCGTTTAATTATGACTTGTCATGAATGATTTAGTGGTTGTTCAAGGCTTCAAGCGGCTACTTGAGGTTAATGTGGTATCTCAGCCACATTCCATTGTACTTAACTGTTTTTTTTAGTAATATATTTTACCAGGTGGAAGGCCATTTACCCAAAAAAACATAGTTGCAGACTAGTAGTAAGTTAAACGATGTAACAACAAACTACTACAACTAATTTGTGAATACATTTAGATGAGGCTGGAACAAGTTTTTAACTATCTATGAAGTTATTTGAAGCATTTACATGATGTAAATAACTTTAAGTTGCAAGTAACCCTGAATTAGTTACACGAAAGACTTTTGACCATGACAACTTGACAAGTGTTAGCAAAAAGCTAAAGTGTTAGCTAAATGAGTCAATTAAAAAGCTAAAACGATAATTAACAATAATACTTAAAAGGCGAAAAGCTTCACGCGCAAGAGTAGCGTGTAACACAAGGTGTTAGCAAAAGGGAACAATATGTTTGAAAAGACAGGCAAAGATGCCGGACAAAAATGCAACAAGTTTGGTAAGCTGCAAAGAAAGAAGGGAACATACGAGAGACAGCCGGTATGGAATACCATGGTCCTGTCGGTTTAACGGCTGTGATTATTTCCTTGTATTAAATTCTGGTCGTTGGATCACACACCACAAAAGTAGCAACTATTTACCCATGTGATGTTGGTCCCTCTTCTTGTCGGAGATTATGACTCTCACCATGTGTGAGCCTCAAATGTACTTGCTTTTATAACTATAACTGTTCATGTGTTAACTGTAAAACTTAACCATAAGTAGATATGTCATCTCCAAAACTGTCCAAATTTGTGCTTTATAGTATCTTAAAGTAAGTGTGTGTTTGCAAAATAGGTAATACTTTACTAACCTATAATATCTGCTCTAATATCTATCTACTTTTTAATACATTCAGTAATTAACGAAATGGCTATGGTTTACTTTAATTATCGTGTGTGCCTCCTTCGACGTGTGTTTCATTACATAAATTGATTAATTGATGAAGGATGCGTTTGTGCCTTCTGCGACATGTGTTATGTTGAAACACACAATCCCTTCAAATCTTCAATGCGTTGGTGAGAAGAAAAGGGAGAAGTTGGTCGGTCCATCGATCGACTTGTGCAAGTGTGAAAGGCCCACATGTAATCGTGGGAGAATATGTGTGTGATTTTGGTGTTTGTAAGGTATATCTGTATTTAAGTGTGGTATGCTTGGGTTGTGAAGTTGTGTGTTTTATTACACTTTGTTGGTGGAGATGTTAGTGCCGGAGTAAAAAGATGATATGACCCCTGAGTTGACTGTGATAATGTTGGTCACCACTACACCTAGTCTTTGAGTTAGAGTGTATCAGTGTAGTGGACATTAATTTAGCCGGTCAAAAATACAAGAATGTATGTAGATACATTATCTTTAAAACTGGTTAAATTTATCCTTTTATCTGGCTCACAATAGTGTTACATGCCTATAGCATGATGGACATTTAATTAGGAGACAATGTAAATTAAATAACACAATCTTGAATTTATATATGTTATTTTCCTAGCGAACATATATTTAGGCACCCGTACGCGGGATTTAAAGTGATTGACAATCTGAATAAACATTGAGTTGACTTGCATGAGGCGTTGTCTCTGGAAGTATCTCATCTTAGAGCTTAGAATCGATAAAAGATTTTTTTCCTAACTTTTGTATACCTAAGATCATTCTAATCATTAAATGATTTACACATGCCAAGCTGAATGAAAAAGGTGAGGCCGGCTAGATAAACAGTGGATTTCAAACGTCAATTTCGCGTGTCTTAATAGGATGAATTTTGGCAAAGATCTAGAAAGTCTTCTATAACATTGCTCTTTAAAAGGTTTATCTAGCTTGTTCGTTTTAGGAAATGAAACTACGGATGATTAATAGTCAAATGGTTTAGAAGCATTGTAATTNTTAAGTTATGTTGGTCATAAACAACAAGAAACGTCTTTCATATTACAACAAGCTAAAATGGACATTTGATACAACAAGTAGTAAAGTTTTTAAACGGTAACGTATTCACCCCCCCTCTACGTTTTCACAGTAATGTTTGAGATGCAAGTGGATTAATTACATAAGCGAACTTGTGTAAAAGTCAGCTTTAGCTTGTAATGGCCCAAAATGTAATATATGAATTTGTCTAATATGCGTAATTTTTAGTAACATGAATTATTAAAGACGGAGCATGGTACTATAAAATTGGATAAGTGAAATTTCTACTACCACACACTCGCTTAACACTATCTTGCAAGGAAACTACCCAAAATAAATAAATAAATAAATAAATAAATAAATAAAAATGCTATCTCTTAAATTAAAATTACAATATCTTGTCAAAATAAAATATAAGCGCGCGCATGAACCTCAATTATATGTAACCTTAGGTCTTGAGCATCCAGGAAGCTACAAGAATTATCACATGTATCTGAATGCGGTTTCAATTCTCCAGGATAAGAAGCAATGCTGTAATCGTGCAAGGGTTTTTCGTGGATTTGAAAAGCTTGATGGAATACATTTATCTTATGGAAGAGAAATCAAGTAATGTTTTGTCAATATGGTTCACGAGTCCACTTTAGATTTACAAGAACATGCAATATCACTTTTCTTTCAAAGAATCAAAATTATTTGTCTGAGATGTGTGTCGGTTCATTTTTATTTCATATTATAAATTTGATTTTGATTTTTTTCCCGTTAAATTCCTGACTGAACGAAGTGTTCATGAGTGTACCGAAGTAGAAACTCGGTCCATTTAGCACAAAGATGTGCGTCGGTTCATTTCTACTTCATATTATACATTTGATTTTGATTTTTCTTTTCATTTTTGACCGTACGAAGTGTTAATGAGTGTATGGTAGTAGAAACACGGTCCATTTAGCTAAGTTGATGGTATCATTCTCCACCTTAGTTATTCATCATACTAAAAATTCCACTTACCAAAATTTAGGTTATTAAGTTACATTTTGGCCTTTGTAATAAGTACTACGCAATGCTGTTTTTATTGTTTATAGCAGTTAAAGACTTCTAGTATATTTATATCTTCTGATATACATATATTCATTAATTATCAAAATGCCTTTGATCTTGCAGTATATAGAGATGTGTAATTAGGGTGTTTCTCATCGTAGAGCATTCAAGACATTATATGTATAGTTTCTAGTTTAGGATATCTGTATGTTTGGTGATCAAAACAATTACACGAACTAACCATTAAGGGTTGGTTTGGTGGCAAAACGTGACTATTATCATTAAAATGCGTGAGGTTTTAAATTTAATTTTTGCTAGATATAAATAACTTTAAAAATGGTCACATTAACCATTGTTGTCAGAACCGAAATCCTACATAAAATCATTTTTGTAGTTTCAAGATCAGGATCGCAAGATCATATCAAGATCAAAAATCGGACCAATGCTCTTTTTCTAACAGGAGTTATACATTTTTAGAGAGTATATAATACCAAACATAACTTTATATAACTAGTTCATAGAAATGTTTAAGTTCAAATACCATATTAATAGCGATAATGCAATATATCCACTAAGTTCAAGTTTCAATCGTTAGATTAATGTGATTGCACTTAAAGTAAGCCATAATGGGCTTGAGTTAGGCAAATAACAATAACTACACGGACTTGTAGTAGGATCAGTTTTCGATCTTATGATCCTGACCACGATCCCAAGATCCTACGATCCTCCGATCCTAAATTGATCTTGCTCAAACTAAGATCCTATTATGATCTTGCTTGTCTTTTATACGTGAGATCGTAGAATCGTACTATCCTAAGATTGGGTCCCCGATCTTGACAACCTTGACGTCAACCTCCAGAAAAATGAACGTTTTACTTAATTTGAGTCTTTATGATGGTGGGCTCATACCCAATAGATTAGTCGACCAAAAATTTCGAAAGCCATGAATATACAAAAAAAATAAAAAATTATGCGCACTTTTCAAAAAATGAGTAGTTTGTAAGACTGAGTGTAATCAGGAGTAACCAAGACCGCATTCACCACCGTCACCTTAGCTTTCTATCTTTACAACCAACTTTACCACCAACTTAGTGTAATAATACAATCAACTTTATCATCAAACATACCCACATAAACACAAACATACATCGCAAAAACCATTTAACAAAAATAACCATACACAAAGAACCTCACACGACTTGGTCGTCTACACGACTGAGTCTTGCTTTTTTGCCATTTAAGACGCGTTTATGGAAGACGTGTGCTTGTCTTGACACCTAGACGAAGACTCCATCTCATGGTCCTATTGTGGGGAAGGTCTAACCATCATTATTAATTGTGTGGTGGCACACACGTGCAAGATTTCGGGCTTTAGTTAAATTTGGGCCCATGATTATTCATCTGATATTTTTATGTCTCCTTGGTGTTATTTACATTGGGCCCAATCCAGAAATGCACTTCAATCACACCATCCCTATTCAAATGTACGTATTTTTATGCATGCAGTACAACTATATAAGCTGTTACAGCTATTAGGGTTTGTCCCACAAAAGATTATACGGACAACTATTTCATAGTTGGTATTCATGAATGCTAAAAAAGATAATTAATGTCTCACGAGTGGCAAAATACAATAAATATGGATACTTTTTACAAAAAAAAATGTTTTTGTTTGATATTTTGAAAATGATAAATAATAACAATAGTAGCAACAAACTCCTTAAGAATGAGGTTATTTCTAAACCAAACCTAACATTTACAAGCATCTTTTAACTTGAAATTGAATATAAATTGGCAATGTACACTGTTCTATTATGAAACATTAGTGATTCATAGCCGAAACGGATGATGTTAGCCTTGTTTAGGTCATATGGTGTGGGCCTTTAACTTACATGTACATGATCCAACTGTTATATTTTCGTGACTGTTTCCGACCCTCTGTTTCTGACTCTTTCCTTGTCCACTTCAAGATGTGTACGGTTTGAATTTGAGACTTTTGTGAAGACATTAGGATGCCTAACCACTTATAAATATATATACATACGAATACAACACTGAATTTTTGTGTGGCCTAACAGTCGGTAATTATGGTTGTAATTGAATTGAGGTTTTAGAGTATATATTAGTGCAATAGCTCTAAATTGTATGTACTATATAGTGTCATTTTGACAATTTGTTGCCATATCTTATATTCGTATGCAATAGGCACTAAATATTTGCATCAGTCAAATGACAATTTATAACATGCATATATCAAATAATATTCTCTTTTAAGTAAAATTAGCATATAATTTACTTTTTGACAATAATAGAATAAACCAAGACTTGATTTTTTTTAAACTCATTGACATGTTTAAAACCATATAAAATAACTTAAGTTTACGATTTTGATTGTATTATTGATGCGATCATATCATCTCATATTATAATAACTAAAGTTAGTATGTCAATTGATTGGGACATTGGCTCTTAAAATATGGAAACACTTGATTTTGTTTGTTTTGTATCATCAAACCATCTACCGTGCCACATAAACTAGAAAGTATCGGGTTTGATTCCATTTGATACTATCGTTACTCGTTATCAGTTGTGCGTGCCTCTTATATATTAAAGTTTGTAACGTATGTTCAAGTGTTGTGACATTAGACTCGTATATAAAAGAAATACTAACATTTGTCACCAAACATATAGCATCATTAGCATTTGGATATTAACTAAAGAGTTGTTTATGTTTATATGATTGCAACACAGAAATGATACAAACGTTAATTAAAAAGTCCAAGTAAACAAACATCATCCAACAAATCAATTATGAGCAAAACGTTTATTATATTTTTAATGTATTTTTATTGCTTATTTAGAAATAATGGATGACACTATCCCAACATAATTATACCTTTATTACAATGAATTATTCCCATTAGGTTAGCAAAGATTTTATTGATTCGTATAAAGAAGACATACATAGCAGGAACATCATTGATATGCATAATTTATAGACTTAAATATGTATTTAACAATGCAGTTGAGACATTACAAGAATTTTATAAGCTATATTGAGAAAAGAAAATAGTATGTCCAAAAGTACCCTTTTCCTGGGACCCCATTAACACACTTTTGGACCTAAAAAAAAATGTTACACTATACATTTTATTTATTGTTCACTAAAGAAAAAAGTAGAATAAATGTAGGTCGAGTCAAATTCACAAACTACATTATTGTTTTATCATCAACTATATGAGCTGTATGCAAAGGTGACATAATACATTGCATTCACATATTCATAGCTATATATATACTTGGAACTTGGCAAAATCTTATCCATACAACAATGAGTACGTGTTTCATACATTACCAAAATTATTGGGAGGTTGGTTACTTCACACTCAACAACTCATGTGATGTGTGAAATAAGTTTAGTTGTGTAAAAGTTATGAAAAAAATGATTTGAATATGAACTGAAATTTAGATGTGTTGGTGAAAAATGATGAGAGATAATAAGTGTATTACACTCGCTGACTCGCATGAAATGGATGTATTAGTTCTAACTTAAGGTCTCTTTGTTAGGCATAAATAACAATACTTGAAAGTTATCAACAACAACGATATGTAATCCCACCTGAGCGGGGTATGGGGGAGGTATAATGTAGACAGATCATACCCCTACTCTTAGGTAGATCAGATGATAAGAAGACTGTTTCTAGGTAGACCTCGGGCAAAGTGAATGAATGAGTGTGAAAGTGCTAAAAAAAATACGTGAGTGCATGATAATGCAAGAATACATGACAGGCGAAGATACGAAAAGTTATGTCTGGAAATAATTTTAGTACATGTATGATTTGTATATGACAAACACAAACTTTTTCTTCTGTCTAGTATCCACTTAGCTAAACTGAAAACCCATACAAGGTCAAGTGGAGGGTTCAAAATTGAAGTTCAATGTCGACATGTTATTTTGTAAATCGAAGCTGAGACTGGAACACCCATATGTGATGAAACATTACTTTAGAAAATGCTTTCTGTCGGAAAGGGCGCCAACCATTGCTGGGTATAGTTACGTGTAATAGGTTGTTTTATCTCGGAACCATGTTTTTAATTTATTGCTCCTGGGTATATGTTCTTTTGGTTGTTAATTGCATAACTTTTGAAGTGACATGCAGTTTGGTAACAAATGTTTTGACCAGTACTAGAAACAGTCGTTCTCAATCCATACTCATTTTGAGCCGTTTCTCACACCTGCTGTTGTAACCGCTAATAATCAGATTACAAATTGACTTTAGTTCTCAGGTCTTAAATTGCAGATAGACAATTGGTGTACGGAAACATTACAATTGTGTTAAATGTACAGTAACACTAAAGAATCTTGATGACGCAAACCAATAAAATTCAAGAAGGCTGAGAACAAGTAATTACAATTGAGACCTTCCGTCACAATAAACACCAGAAATCCAGGTATATAAATATTTTTAAAAGAACCATGCATTTTTCATTGTTTTTACAAACTGGGGACATTTTAGTTTGTCATTCATCATCTGACCTTTTTGGTTCACTCAGATTGTCTTCATGCCATGTAGTTTGTAAGTTCCATTCTTCATTCATGCTTCGGAAACCTTATCTGCACTACAAATGGTGAGTTTCCCTTCAAAGAGCAACGGATTTGATTATCAAATCTGCATTTTTCTTTGACTTGTAAACAAGTTCTGCATTTGGCCTGTCATTGTACTCAATCTGCATGTAAATTTAAGTCAGCTAAACATAAAACGGGTGGGGTGGGCAACATATCAAAACGGGTAACTTTCCAGTCAAAATGTGCAGTGATGACCCGTAACCGTTTCTGTCCATAACTTCTAACATTTTTAAATATACAAACAGTGTCTTAAATAAGTTAAGAAAAGTTATATTACTTTAATATAAATCTAACTTCCAAAAAATCTTAAGAAGTCGTATGTCAAAAATCCCATTCACTTATTGAACAAAATCACCAGCTCTAGTTAGTAGCTTACCCGTTGCTTGGCGAGCTCTGGGGTGTTACCTAACAAAGAGATGAAAAACAGTACAGATTAATTGTATATGGTAATCTACATTGCACAAGGATGTGGAACACTATATAAAGTTATTACCTGTTCCTATGTGTCTCTTCAAAACTCGTTCCATTGCAATGTCAATGTCAAGATCAACAAACCTTAAAAAATTCGGAAACAAGATGAGTATTATAACCCTTTCAACCACAGCTTTGTTTGAATGAATTATTGCATAAGGTGACCAATTTTGGCCTAGTTTCTGTTTGGGCAAACCGCTAACAGATGTTCGATATTTTTAATCTAAGATAATCTTTAACCTCATGGTAACCAGTTGTTTCCACAACACACCAGGGAAAAAAAGTCAGCATGGTCAAAGTAACCACGCGTCGCCACATCATTTTTCACCAGTGACCTGTTGATTACCTTAAACCAATATTCTAGAAAGTTTTATCAATATTTTCTTGAAAGTTTGAGGGTGTAATGGGCGAAAAAAGATGGTTACTCAAAACAAATATCAGAGTCAAATTTTTTGTTTGCAATAACCCTATTTTAACAAGACTGAATTTGACAACGAATCTGATAATTGATACGAAATACTGATACATGTAAAAGTATGCACAAAAAATAGCTTATACAGTACTAGATTTACCATTTTTCGTCAAACATCGATGATACTTCTTTCCATGTACCATCTTCTAGGAGTATATAATTTCCTTCCACTATCACAACTTTGTGCCTGCAAATAGAGTAGTGACATATACCCTATTTAGAACTATGGTTAACCACATGTAAGATCCAAACTGCAAACTTCTATAAAAATTCCTGTTTCATATGTGTAGCATAACAAATTCTTCAAAATAGTATGAACGAAAAAGCAGGCAAAAGAGACTCGACCAACTTTCTGCTATATGGATGTCATGTTAGCAATGAATGAAACCAACAGTAGTAGACTTGCGTACTAACTTCTAAATCAGCATAGAAATTATCATAAGAGTTACAAGTATAGCTAGTCCACGACCCAAGACTTATATGTGATCTCTTGAAGATATTAAAAAAAAATAAAGTATAATCTTAAACACTTACTGAACATTTACAAAGACGTCATCTTCAACTGGATCTCCAACACCATGGTCAAAGGAAGGAGCATAAACCGAACCCTGAATTGCAATTGATCATTACACCCAATTTTAATAGAATGAATAGTAGTCAGATCAGTCATGCTGATATACTCAAGGAACTATTACCTGCTCCCTCAGGGTCTTCAGACATTTCAAGAACAAATCAGGATTAAACGTCCATGGAGCTGATTTGGCAACATAAAGGTCGGTTTTGTTAGATGCGTCAATTTCAACCCAGTTTGTAATGATAAATAGATGGTCAATATGGGTTATATTTCAATCCCAACAGGGAAAAAAAATAATAAAAATAGTAAGATCAAAATGGCTAGGATGGGTAAAACGGGTTGAAAGTCGCCAAAAGTGTTCTAAATCACTTATTCAAACATTTAGAGTATTATTCTGATAATTATTTTCAGTGATCATATTTAACGAGTTACTTCATTTAAAAATATGAAAGCGGACAAACAAAAGTCTTTGATGTTCAACCTAACCCCACACTAAAAATAAAGTTTCAAGCCCACATCATTACCCAACCCGCCATCTTCCGACCCTTTAGCTTTTATCAAGCTATTACAACATTCAGAAATCACTGAAAATACGAGAAAAGCAGTCACCTCCTCTTCTTGCATGGGCTTCCTTTGGATTCTAAAAAAGATAACATTAAGAGAATCAGAAGTGACCATCAACTTCTATTGCAAGACACAAATAGAAGTATATCAAGTAGGTAATGTATGCAGAGACCACCAAAGTATTGATCTTTTCATAACCAACACCACCCATATACTGATTCTAAATAATTAGTCAATCAAGTATGTATTTGGTTTCATATTTACCTCCATTGAATCAAGCTGATGACGGTAAAGATGGAAACCATCCATGGGAAGGACTACCGCAATTTCTGGAGGTTCAACCTGAGAATCAAAGGAACATGACTTTTGAGGCCATATCTTATTTACACGCTTAACAATCTCTGAAGCAATGGTGGTCTTTCCCGC
Source organism: Artemisia annua (assembly GCA_014162995.1). Lineage (NCBI taxonomy): Eukaryota > Viridiplantae > Streptophyta > Magnoliopsida > Asterales > Asteraceae > Artemisia > Artemisia annua. The sequence continues at coordinate 14,043 of LBNU01038435.1, read as the reverse complement.
ACCTGGAGGTCCAGCTAATCCTACAATATGTCTGCATGCAGGAGCAAAATGTTTGAAAATAAATAATGGCATTGTTGTAATAGAAGTTACTCTATAATAGCTTCAATCTTAAATACTATAAGGCCTGAACTTACTTCACACTCGTACTTGTTCCTGAAGCTGCAGTTGGCACCAGACGTTCAGCCAAAGTATCATATATTTCATCCATGGACCTGGAGAAATTGAGAGTAATCTAAAAGCTAAGTTCAAGAGATACTAATATACACATTTATCCTCACAACCATACCAGACAATCACATTTACATCAATTTCACTACTCTTTGTTTACAAAAGTTAATTAGATAACAGATGGTGGACAGTAAATGGCAGAATAGAAAAGACACTAGTGATCATATAGGTAAACCAATAAGTACTTGTAAAGATGACACACCGAGCCTCTACTATAGGAATTACTTTCTTCTGGCTGCATAACACCTGAAAATAGAGAGAGAGAAAATAAATAAATAAATAAATAAAAAATAATAAAAAAAAAAATAAAAATAAAAATAAATAAATAAAAAAATAAATCTGTGAGACCAACATATCAGACAAACCAAATACTGGTAGAGGTAAGAAAACGTAAAGAATAAACAACGAGTAGAAGAAATAAGCATGCACCTGAACCGGGTATTTCTTATGCTTCAAGACTAAACTTTGACTCAGTGAAGGCTGAGATCTGCTTTTATTAGCAAACATGGATACCCCCGAGCCTTGATAACACTGAGAGGCGCCAACTTTCTTGAGCAGTACCATATCTATAGAATTTAGCATTACCCAATATTAGTTGGTGTAATGGGCAGATATATTATGGTGTATACGTGTGCAAGTGCAAGCAGCGAGATGACTTGATAGAAAGATACACACTCACACAGGAAGCTTAAGAATGCAAAATGACATCATGGAATTTGGGCTAATAATATGAAGGAAAGGTGCTATCTTGAGGGATTCAAGTAAATTCACTTACACAGGGCAAAGGTCGATGGACATGAAGCGAAAAAAACTTCACACATACTGCTCGACTACCTTATTTAGTCAGGCATATAAATATATTAATAAGAAGTGTGGGGGTTTGCATCGGCATCATGACCTTAATATGTTTCAGCTATATATATGCTTAGAGTTGCACCGATTTATGATCTTTTTGCTGCATTTTTAGGTCAACCGTTTAGTTTCAAGGAACTAGCTAGTCATTATAAAGCGAAAGCATCAGTTTATCACAGCTATACGGCATAAATGTATACTCAAGAAACAACAATTTATCGCCTTCAAGAACTGCACAGACTATACTCCTATACTAAAACAAAAGTCCACATTTCATTCAAGCGTTACTAGATAGATCTCTGCTTTAAAATATTAAAGCAAAACTTCTCCCGAATTACTTTCACTTATCAATGGTTTATGATTAAACAGCAGAGTGACTCATCTATGTAACTTCTCAAAAAGTATGAATTCATCATCACAAACATACAGATAAGCATACTTTAACAACAAGCAGAAATGAGTATATATCGAAGTAAAGATATCCAGATTCCAGTAATGGACGAATAACAATGAATGCGTCATCATAATCAGCTACAAACAAAACAATTTCATTACAATCTTATCAGTCGTGACAGATGATACAAACACAAATGAAATGTGGATTTTCTTATATTTTGTTCTCGATGTAAATGTCATTAATCAGTAATCAGTTAATGTAATTGTCATTTGTTCCATCCGAAGGGATTCTAGGGTAAGTTAACAACTGGTCAGGAGGTGCGGAAGGCATGCTCATGTAAGCTAATCTGATCCTAGCTACACCAAATAGCGGTGTCAAGGTGGTCGTGCTCCCTGTGGGTCTCCTAGTGGTCTCAAAGCAGATTTAACCGAATTTTGTGTATGTTATATCACCATATTAATTGCATTCAGGGGCTTCTGTTAAAGCTTATTTTTGGGCTTACAAGCTTATGTGGTTTCGGCTTATATTTCATAAGCGTATTTTGAAACGGTGTTCGGTAAACCTTATTTATGGGCTTATGAGCTTATATGTTTTTCGGCTTATTTTGAAACATGTGGAGTTATATAAGTTTATTGTGACATAAGCCCCTAAATAAGCTTAAACAAACAGCCCCTATATAAGCTTATTTGGTTTTCAAAATAAGCCGAAAAAACAGAGCTTATAAAATATAAGCTGAAAGCAAATAAGCTCGTGTAACCGCAGTTTTAAAGGTCCAGACACTATTATAATCTGAAAGAGTAGAATGAATCATTTACAAACATATTAAGCAAGGATAATAAAGGAAAACAGTATGTGATAATTAATACCTGGTGAAGGAACATAGCATGATCGTGTTGAGGTCGTGAAAAACGACATCCTATGATCCTATGCAAATAATTAATTACAGTGCGAGTTATTAGGGATTTTCAGGTAGCCTTTTTTGTTTTTTTGTTGTTGTTCAACTCAAGTGCCTCGTACAAAGTCGTATGCAGGTTAGATGTTTGGATAAAACTTGAAAGTCAAAACATATCTGGATAAATAAAGATATGGGACCAACAAAACCAATCTGAAAAATTTATAACTCATGGTAGTTTATTGTTTCAAGTTTTCAACTACTCGTAAGTGGATAATTGCTTATTTTGACTTTATCGTATAAATTTACTTTACTATTCCGGGACAAAAGTTGAATATAAAAAATTTAAAAAAAAAATAAACTTTTTCCTTTTTTAAAAAAAAAATTAAATATTTCGTAAACCGTTACGCAAAAAAAATCATACAATCGTGACAAGAATTAAATTATCTTTCTATAGATATACATTTTTATATACTTACAACGAATTTTTTTTTAAAAAAAGAAAAATCGCTCAAAAAAATCACATGTGATTTGTAAAAATCAAATCATATGTGATTTTTACTAATTATATGTGATTTTTCTGGGCGAAAATTAAAAAAAAATAAAAAATAAAAAAAAAATCGTCGAAAGTATATAACAAAGCATATCTAAAAAAATATAATTTAATTCTCGTCGCGATGGTGTATTTTTTGTAGCTTGAAGATTTACCGTTTGCAAAATATGTTGTTTTTAAAAAAATAAAAAAAAGTTTTTATTAATTTAAATAAAAATGGATAGCAATGATTGGTTCTTTGAATTTATAACAAATATGAGTTTTATATTGATCTCACCTAGTGTTTCTTAGGTGCCGTTTGTTATGCGGGTTAGGATTGGGTTTTGGTTTAGGTTTTCTAATTTTGTAGTTTGGTTGGGTGGTATGGGATTCAAATAGTGTAAATGCCCCACCAAAACCCAAAGAAAGGGAATATTGTGGGTTTATCATCTAACACACACTATAATTAATTTTTCTCTCTTTTTCTCACACACACATACAAATACTTTTATTTTTAAATAATACTTTTACTTTTAATTTTATTATAAAATCTATTAAATAAATATAATTTTTCTCTCCAAAACCTAAACTAAATCCTAATCCAAATCCAAATCCAAACCCCTTTATATAGACTGATAAACCTCGCAGACCCTTAGAATTTTTCTGTTTTTTTTTTTTTGGGTTTTTTTCTTTTCTTTGTTTTTTTTTTCTTTTAAGTGTACACATGGAGAGGCCTTTTCTGTGACGCGTGTAGACGGTAGATGTGCTACCTTTGTAATCTCACCGCTGTTGAATTTCAACTTGTGTGATATAGCCAGTCAATTCATGGCTCACATAGCGTCTCGAACAGATGTTGGATCGTATGACCAATGTAAACTCGTCGTAACTTCTCCAAGTAGCAATCCAGTTCTCCGAGACTGGTGTCCTGTGATAACTGTCTCTCCTCGTTTGTCTATCATGGGTTCTCTCTCACACAATCCATCTATCAAAATATATCCAGCAAAAAAAAAAAAAAAAAAGAAAAAAAAAAGAAAAAACAAAAAACAAAACACACAAACTCTTGCTCTTTCTCTTCACTAAATCTCTTCTTTTACTCTGTGTTGGACTCGTTGCTAGCTCGAGGTTGCGTTTACGATATCATCATAGGAACCACGATAACAATAACTCAGTAGCAACCGCGCAGGCGCGAATTAGAGCAGAAGACTCAAAGTTATTGTGAGGGTGGGCCAATCGCCTCCAATGTAGTTAATTTGATCAAGGACACTCAGAATAACCGTGTGTAAGCAATTGGACACAGAGAGATCTAAGACACCTCCCAGACCCTTCAAAGGATATCGAAACAACCTAGTCTAGGCGCCTTACAAGACATACGACGCCCTACGACACACACACACACACTTTTCTTGTATCTTACATTGTGGATAAACCAATATTAAAACAAACGCGCACCTGTATCCTCTTTATATATTAGAGGATTAGGTTTACAAAGAATATTTCTAAATAATAAAAAGATCTGTAGTAATCTTTTTCTTGCATATGAAGTTTCATCCTTTGTCACATTAAGTCCCTCTTGTTTTCAATCTTTTATTTATTTTGTCACATCAAATCAAGAATCCCAACACTCTACATATTATCTCTTTTATCACACATATCGCTTCAATAACATCAACCGCCGCCGCCACAACCAGTATGGTTTAGATATGTCTATCTGACTGGTTTTAAAATTTGGTGGTTTGTTGTTGTTTTTACTTTTAGTGATTTTGGAGGTGTTATGGTTGTTTTGGAGGTGTTATGGTGGTTTTGGTTGAATCTTGGTAGTTTCGATGTTGGTTCAGTGCTAAAAAAAAGATTTTGCAATCAGTTATTCATGGATTTACAAATGCGGGTTGCTGGTGCCGGTTTTGCTAATGTCGGGTTTATTGATGCGTGTTTCTGATGAAGGTTTTCTAATATGAGGTTTATGATGAGGATGACGGGTTTCTGATGTCGTATTTTGTAGTCGGGTTTCTAATAAGTGGTTGTTTCTGATGAAGGGTTTCAGATGGCGGGTATATACTGATGGTTATTGATATGGGGTTACTAATGTGGGTTTATGATAAAAAGTCCTAATGATAGGTTTCTGGTGTCGGGTTCCGGTGAGTCCTATTTTTATACAAAAGATGGTGAAAATGGTTTTAAGATCTTAGAATAACCTTATCAGTTCTACATCAAGTTCATAACTTCCAACATTTTTTAGTTGATAGATCGGATTAGTATTTTTAGTCCTGAAAATACGTAAGTGATCGAGTTAGTTTTTTTAGTCCTGAAAATATGTGTGTGAGTGAGATTGGTTCTAGCTTAATTAGAACTTGACATTTAGTTTAGTGTCGGAAATCGGTGTAAGTGACGTTTGTATGGTTTTCTCTGTCTTAAAGCTAAAAGGGGTCTAAGACAGGGTGATCCTATGTCACCCTACCTCTTTACTATGGTAATGGAAGTATTTACTTAATGCTTAAAAAGCAAATCAGTTTGGATAGGTTTAAGTACCATTGGGGTTGTAAGAAGCTAGAAATAGTATGTTTGTGCTTTGCTGATAACTTGTTGTTCAGTCATGGGATCTGATTTATGCATCCATCATTAGAAGGGCCTTAGATGAATTCTGTATTTCCTCTGGACTTAGACCCAGCATGTCCAAAAGTACAGTTTACTTTGGCAATGTTTCTGATGAGGTTAAAAATGAAATTAAGTTGGTCATGGCCTCTAATGAAGGAAATATTCATGTTAGGAACCTTGGAGTTCCACTAGTGTCTAGGACTCTAACTAGGAATGATTGTTCTGTTTTAATTGATAATGTTAAAAAAAGGATTGATGATTGGAGAAATAATTCCTTCCATTTGTTGGGAGGCTAAAGCTTATTGCTTATGTGCTTAATGCTCTTCATGTTTTCTTGGCTTCTATATTCATATTGCCTAATCACATTTGTGAAAAGATTGAAAAGTTGTTTGAGGGGTTTCTTTGGAAGACTGAGGGGAGTAATAAAGGTAAGTGTAGTGTTGCATGGAAAGAGGTATGCTTATAGAAGAGTGAAGGTGGACTTGGCTTGAAATCTTTGCATGTTTGGAATGAAGCACTGATGGCTAAACACCTATGGATTATTGTCTCTGATAAAGGAGTCAATTTGGGTAAGATGGGTTAAATCTCAATGGCTTAATGGTAACAGTGTTTGGAATGCCAAGGCTAAACCTACTGATTCTTGGTGTTGGAAGCAGATTTTATCTTTGGGGGGTAAGATTAGAAGGTTTTTATTTGTTAAAATTAGTAATTATGGTGAATGTAACTTTTAGATGGATAAATGGCATGAAAGGGGTCCATTATGTGACTTAATCAATTATGAAACTCTTACTAATGGAAAGCTCAATCTTAAATTAAAAGTTGATAACTTAATTAGAAATGGTAGTTGGAAGTGGCCCAGAGATTGGAATGATAGATTTGTTAAAGTTTTGGATACCCCTGTGCCTAACCTTAATGCTGATCTTGAACATAGGAATGTATGGATTAACAGAAGAGGAAAGCAAAAGAATTTTGGTGTTAAAGAAATATGGAAAGAGATTAGACCTACTGGTGTTAAGGTTATTTGGTGTAATCATGTGTGGTTTTCCTAGTGTGTGCCAAGACACTCTTTTATGCTTTGGATGGCTATTAGAGGAAGACTTAAGACACAAGACATGATTTCTAGATGGCTAAATACTCCTGATATGAAGTGCACCTTTTGCAAACAGCAGAAAGACTTTCATAACCACTTATTTTGCAACTACTCTTCTACTAGAAGATTATGGGAAAGAATTAAAGGTATATCCAAGCTTAATAATGTCTCTAATGTATGGGTTGAAGTTATTTCAAGTTTGCTAATTTTCCTACTAAAAATACTATCTAGAGTGTTATCCAAAGACTTGTTCTTGGAGCTAGTGTTTATTTTATATAGCAGGAAAGGAACCTAAGGTCTTTTGGTGATTCTAGTAGAACTGTAGAGGAACTGTTTAGAGTTATTGTTGATTCTGTTAGATTGAGGATTATGTGTTTGAATAAAGTCACCGCATTTACATTAACAGAAAAAGAAACAAAAGTCAAACATACCATTATCCAGTCAACCATAACTCTGTGAAAGCCAAATTTGAGAAGAATGAACCTAAGGAATTCCCAGTTAACAGTATCATAAGCCTTCTATATGTCCACCTTGAAAGCACACCTACTAGTCTTCCTTGTACCAAAATAGCCATGCATCAACAAATACAGTAGTTTGTTTGCAAATGATCAGACTATTCTAGAAAAAAATTGGACGAATATTTTTGTGCATACTGAGTATCTCATTAACTCATTTATAAAAGAAAAATGAAAGGATTGATTGATATGTTTAATTAAAAGCCACTTCCACCATTTTTCAATAAAAATTACATATTTCAAGAACCATAAACCGTTAAACTACGTAAATTACACCATCGTGTGGAACATTTAATTATCTACAATAGAGAGCACTTTTACATACTTTCTTCCAACTTTTTTTTTTAAATTTTTACAATATTTTGCTTGATATATCACGTGTGATATAATACTAATTTGTAACTTTGAACACTCAACTTGCTGTAGTAAAATTAGCATAAGTATTTGCGTAAAACTTCAAATGATTCATCATTTTTGTCATTGAAAATACACATCCTTAGCTTTTACAATCATATATCACACGTAATTTTTGAACCTTCAAATCAATATAGTTTATTATTCAAGAAAATAGAAGAAATTTTTTTATAGTCAAATTCTATAAAGATCTAGTGAATCACAGTTGTGAGTTTGTGACTAACATTTCATATGGCGTTCAAGGTCAAGATAGGCTTCAAGTGGTTTGATTGCGTTCAATGTATTCAAAGTTTGAAACTCAACAAATTAAGACCTCTTTTTTTT
>LBNU01038430.1:22486-52009 GCA_014162995.1 Artemisia annua | reverse complement strand
TACAAGCAGGCCTGCAGGCACTTTGCAAGCTTGAATAAGCTAGGGGCAAAAGCTTGGAAGACCAAAATGATCTTGGAACTGATGAGTCAGCTATGTGAGCTTCCCATAAAACCAATAATCATGAGCTTATGACCAAAAACAAGCTCTACAAGAGCTTGTGGATTTGGCTTATCCACACTGATGACTCAGTATGGAAGGTGAAATAAGACAAACTCTAAGACACAAATAAGCTGTTCAAATGATAACAGAGATCCAAAATAAGCAAAGACTTAAAAAGATAAGCTATTAAACTTTCCCAAAAACTAACAATCACTAGGTGGGTCCCAGTATTAAGCTCTGTGTGAGCTTGTGAAATTGGTGGAAAAGCTGTAACACAGGGCAACTTTGCTAAAAAATACCAACAAGAAGCTATCAATTAAGCAGTTACATTAAGGTAACAAAAATAACTAAAAATACTCTAATGAAAACAAGCAACAAAACTTTAATATCCTAAAAGCACAAGTCTTAAATCCTAATATTAAGCTCTACACGAAATTCACAAGTTTATTCAAAAACTTTTTTCTGAAAATTTTGACTTTTATGAAACTTAACTTAGTTGACTTTGATGAAGTTTGATTGGTTCTAATGTACTGTAAACATGATAATAAGCTACAAGGAGACTAAAACAAGCTAGATTAATAATTTATGTGATGAAATGAGTGATCAAGGATCCAAAATCATTAACAGTTAAGCTGTGATGGTGAATCAAAGTGGATTTTGACTTTTATCTAAAAGACCATGGGATATTATGATATAACTGAGCTATTATGACCTATAGAAACATGTTTGAACCACATATACCATCAACAATCAACTAGAACTCATATAATCAGCTTCTACCAAACACCCATTTATATAAATGAAAATGAGATTTTGCAAGCAAATGAAAGCAATATACCATAAAACTGATTATTCATGTCCTAATATGATATAACAAGTTAAAATGAACACTTAAACACAAACAATAACAACAAATCACCATAAATCCTAAACAAGCTAAAATGGCAGTGCAAGCAGGAAACTAAGCAACAAATGATTTCGAAGAACAAGCATGTGATTTTAAACAATAGATTAACTAAAAAACATCAAAGGAACACTAAAACACATAATTAAGCAGATAATCAGCTATGCTACAATGAAAAGCAAAAATGAGTAATTTGGCTTACAAATGAAACAGTACTGAGAATAAGGAACCAAGGACCATAAGTAACCACCTACACTCCCCAAGGAGTTCTAGTTCCCAATGCAATCCAAATTCCACCTTTCTCATCTTCATTCTTCATAATCACAAGACTTTTTATTTTTATTGCTATTTATTTGGAATTTTAAGTATTTTTGCTAAACCTGAACTAAACTAATTGAGATGACTTGAAAACTTAATAAGACTGATAAGTAAACTGAGTTGAGCTTAAATGAGCAATAAACAACAACATTTAACAATTCTAAGTAAAATTGTCAGTTTCAAAAAAATAATGCCAAATATGAATTTAATGAACAAGACTGGATTGAAGGTTCAAGAAAGTTTTTATTACACTAAGATAATTGAGTACAACATAATTTAACTGAAAATTACAAATGACACTGAAATATAAGCTTTTAAACGACAATATAAAACTAACTACACTACTTTACTAATACTACACTACATAACTCTTTCTCTCTTGCATTTCCTTGACTTATAAGGCTTCTCCCAGTCCTCTCTCTCTTTCTCACTTCTATTTGAAGCCATTGGATGGCTTGTAGTGATCTGAGCCGTCCATTGCATTTTGGCGGGAAATGAGAGTAAGCCAATTAGGTGTGGTTAGGTGTTGCAGGTGAAGCATTAAATGCTTGGGGTGTATTGTAAGGGACAGGAAAGGTGGAAGGGAGTGATAGGGAGGCATGTGGGGAGGACAAACCTCCCTGGTTTTAAGGTTTTAGGTTAATGGTGGATTAGGGGAGGGAAAAAGGGAGGTTAGGGGTGAGTTTGACCGGGTCAACGAGGGGGTATAAAAATAACGGGGTGGGATTGGGTTAGTGTTGGGCCACAGGTAAGGGGAATGGGCCAGGGGTATGATAAAAGGGCTAGTGGGTTATGATTTTTTTTGGGTTTAGATAAATAAGAAAGGGCTAGTTTAGTGTTTAAGTAAAATAAGCCCAAGGACCAATTTGTAAAAAGCTGAAATTTGAGGGGCTTGTGTTGCCATCATTCCAAAGTTATCATAAGGACTTAACTTGCCAAGTTTGAATAACCCAAGGACCATAATTTTAAATTTTCCAAAAATGAAATTCCCGGGGACTTGTTTTGCCAATTTCCAAACTTGAGGGACCTTTTCTGCCATTCACCCAAAAATTCATTCAAGGACCAATTTTGACAACTTAAAATATTTCAGGGACCTTGAATGATAAAACTCCGCAATTTTGGATTCCAGGGACTAGTTTTGCCAAACTTTGAAAGTTGGGGGACTGAAACTGCCAATTATGCAAACTTTGTTCGTTTTTCATTTGTTTTTAAACATTTTGCATTTGAAACATATAAAACACGATCCTTGGATATTTTCTGCATTTTGATGCGTTTTTGAGTGTTTTTCAAATGTTTTTGCAGTTCAGATTGACCAAAAATGATGAGTGTTTGAGCACTCATCAATCCCCCACACTAAACTATTGCTAGTCCCTAGCAATCTTTTATGAAAACTTGATGGATTTTAATCTCTTTTCCAAAAGCCATCACTTCTGGAGTAGCCAAATGTTTCAGTTCAAGTAAGAACCATGGTACATCGATAACCATGTGATTTTGAGCAAACCACCAGCTTTCAACGGATTTGATATGTCTTTACCAGAAGCCGTTTGCTTCTGGACTAGCCAAGTCTTAGATAAATTATCTTTGGTGAGCTGATTACCAATTATTGTTTTCCAACTGCCTTTACCACAAGCCATAATCTTGCGGGCTAGCCAACTCTTTTACTTTGTAGGATATGGTGAGTTGAATACCATACAATTTTTGGCAAATTGCAAGCCATAAACGGATTTGATGTATCTTTACCAAGAGCCGTTTGCTCCTGGATTAGCCAATCCTTTTGTCGGTTAGACATGGCGGACTGATAACCAAAAAAAAAATTTTGGTCAAAAATGGGGGTATTAAGGCGCTAAAATGTACAAATGTGATCAAAATTCGCCAAGAATTTTCCCCCCCACACTAGAACTGAATATTGTCCTCAATATTCAAAGTCCCGGCTATTATGCCGACATTTTGAACGTAAAAAGTTTGGATTGAGGCAAGTGTGGGAACATCATAGTTTGAAAAGTGAGCTAAATAGCTAAAGCTTCTTAAATAGAAGCTATTACTTCTTTTAAAAATGATGATAATGATTTTTTTTTTTATTATTATTATTTTTTTTGATATATACAACAGCAGGGGTAATACCCCCACACTTAGGGTGAAAACCCCGTATGCATGCTACTGTTTTTGTTTACCGAGTCGCTAGCTTGACTCGACCCCGAATTCATTTGTTCATGGGGAAGTATCATGTGGAAGAGATAATCTCCATCGGACTTTCATTCAAGATGTTTGGACAAACATTTGAAGCACGTGAAAGTTCCACACCGATGAGATATACAGAGAGACCCTGGCCTAAAAGAATGATATATGAAAATGCCGGGATCAAAGATAGTGTCTTCACTCCCGAATGAGTGAAGAAGAGAGGAGGTCACCGAGTAGGTGAAGAAAAGGAAGAAAGTCATGATAACAATCATGATAAGAATTTCTTCCTCAGGATCAAGTGCAGTTGCACTCGTTTGGATTTCAAAGGTTAAGCTCTTTGGTGTTGAAAACATCCCGGGTGGGAGGGTGGGAATTTGCAAATTCTCATGATTTAGGACATCTCCCCCCGGGCTATCATACTCCGGAGGAGTCATGATATGAGTGAGTTCACCGGAGAAATCCTCATGAAGAGAATCGATCACAAGATGTAAATCTGTGAACTCCTGTTCCACTGTAGACTCATCACTATCCTCGATCTGAGTACCAAAGATTGGATTATCAGAGATCAAAGTGAATTCAGATTCGAATTCAAACAGAGGATTGGTGAAAGTTGTTTTGAATGCTTCGTAAACAAAGTGATTAACATTCTCTTGTGGACTGTTGGGATAAGAAGCGAGTGACGGATCATGATATAAGAGACTTTCAATTTCTCCCAGATCGGCTTCAAAATCAAAGAGATCATCGTCACTTCCTGTTGGAAGTGGATTGATGTGATTGAGTTCATCGGCGAACTCCTCAAGAAGATGATCAGCATAAGAATGTGGAACTGATGCCTCAACATACTCGATGTCTCCATAAGATGCACAATCTTCGCTATAATCGGAGAAAGTTTCAAATTGATCTTTTGGACACTCAAGAGGGGAAGGTAAATCACACATATGATCAAAAGTTCCCTGTGACTCTCTTGGGATTGGGACAAGGTTCTCAACACTAGACTTTATGAATTCGTCCGATTCCTTTTCAAGAATAGTGCTAAAATGCTCGTCCCCCATGTTCAAAGAGTGAGTGTGAACTTCGGGTGTGATAACAACAGACTGAGATGGAATCTCAACTGCTGGAGTATCAACTGATGAACATGATGAATCTTTATAAAATTGAAGAATATCAAGTGTATCTTCATCATCGCTGTCATCAGGAATGAAATGGAATCGAGAGCTAGATTTGGCTGCTTTTTCTTTTGCAATTGATTCCCTAATAGATTTTTCAAAAACATCTTGTGAATTTATTTTAGCAACCAGCTCTTCATCCAGCAATTCTTCCATGGATTTTTGATGTGTGTCTCTTTGGGCAAAGTCTTTAACTAAACCCTTAAGCTCATCAAGTATTTCCAGTACATTTTGAATTTCTGAAAGAATTGCTTGATTCATTTGGCACTGTGGAGGTTGATCATAATACAATATGTAAAGATTGTTACAGGGAATTGGATTCCCTGTTTGACAATCTGAGCTGAAGTGCGGACCTCCACAGTAATCACAACAGTAAAACTGATGTGGCTGTGAGTTATATGTGTTATAATTGTCACCAGGAACCTGCTCATAGACAAGCATGTTTCTTGATTGGCAATCAGAACCGTAGTGTGGACCACCACAGTACTCACAACAGTTAAACTGCTGAGTCTGGACTTGTGAATTGTATGGATATTGGTCGTAACCAAAGTTCTGAGCATCACTGGAAAACTGTTCATGGACAAACGTGTTTCCGGATTGGCACTCAAATCTTTGGTGAGGACCTCCACAAAACTCACACAGATATGTCTGTATCTCATGAGGTGGTGGCTGGTAGAATAAATCCGTTGTGTCATGGTAAGGATAGGGAGCTTGGTTATAAACCGACCCATCTCCTGACTCTACCATGCTACAGCCGGGACAATTCCCACCATTATGGGGACCACCACACCATTGACAACTAAAATGATGTGGATACAACATAGAAAAGAATCAAAGGTTTACAGAGGGGTAGGGATAAAGAATCAAAAAGGTAAGAGGGTAACGGGGAATATTTTTGGTATTTTTGAAAAACATTTTGTAAAAATAAGAAAGAAAATATTTTTGGGTTTTTGTGTTCGTTGAAAACTAATTTTAAAATGTTTGCAGGAACGGTTTCGTTTTAATGAAAATATACACAAGGATGGTAAATTTACAAAGAAGTGAATTCCAAAATCACTAATCTGCAAACCGTTTAGAATACGCGCACAACCTCCCCGGCAGCGGCGCCAAAATTTGATTGGCTCTGAACAGTCAACTAAAACTGACCAAGGATTTGGTCAACTCAAGTCAAGCAATCCAAGGCACATTATACAAGAAGCTCTGATTTTTCCGGCGTTAATTCCGACCAAAAATTCCGTTCTGCTTTTCTGCCCAGTTTCCGATGAGTTTTGATGATTTTTCCGATGAGTTTGACCACTTTATTCACGGAAATGGAACAAAAAGTCATAAAAAGGATTTATACGAAAACAGTTATAATAAACTATTTAGGTAACACCATGAAAGCATAAGACTTTTGACCATGGATACACAAAATATGTATTAAGAAACTGTTATAAGATAAGATGAGGAAAAAAAATTCCAGATCTAAAAAAATGATAAAAAACAGCTTCAAAACATATGATACGAACCACAAAAATCATTAAAATGAACACCATGAGCTCCGATACCAATTGTAGGATTGAAAGTATAGAAGATTTGTGTGGTTCGGGAGGTTGAGGTTGATCAAACATGATGATATGATACATGTTTCTAGTGAGAGAAAGTAGAGAGAGGGTGGAGAAAATAAGGATCACTTTTATTAAATGAAACAACATGCTACATATCTAGTCCATTTCACTTGTGTGACGTTATCTTTATAAAAAGCAAGGCTAACAATTATTTTCTGGGTTGAGGGGTAAAAGGGGGCTGGGTAAATATTTTTTATATTTAGTTGTTTCGTTTGACTAGTTTAAATGAGAGTTTAACCGAGAGGAATCAAGGGTTACAAAGGGCTGCTGCTTTATTCTGGGTGATGAGAATTTTCTTCAACTGTATGAGAAGTATCTCGATTTTCAAGGAAATTGTGTCACTTGATCAAAAGGAAGTTCATGTTGATGATTTTTCCCAAGAAGATCATGAAAAGAAAGAAGGTGGTCCGAATAAAGATGATCCGAAAAAAGGTCCAAAACAAGATGGTCCGAAAAAAGGTCCTAAGAAAGATGTTGGTCCAAAAAAAGATGGTGGTCAGAAAGATGGTGGTCCGAAATATAGTGGACAGAAGTATGATGGGGAAATGTTGATGGTGGTCAGAAAGATGATGGTCAGGTTGATGATGAGGATATTGATGATGGGGAGAATGTTGATGTTGAAACAGAGAATCCTGTTGAGGCTAGACAAGATGAAGACATAATTGAAGTTGGAAGTTTCACGCAGTGGCTTGAAGAAAATTATGATGTGGTTGGTGATGTGACCAAGACTTGACCGCCAGGTAACAGACTAACATTCTAATAGAACTTATACACATAAAATGTAAGATTTCCCTATCTAGAATATGTGTTAAGATAATAATAAAGACTACTTCAACTTAAATATTTATGTATTCCTTGAATGTCATAAACAAATAGAGTAATCGGTTAACTTGAAATTACTATTGAAATTGGAAAATGTAGTCAGATGTTTGGGGCAGTATAAGCGATCAAGACTTGGTGTTCATGATTACTTTAGTTAAATATGTTTATGTCTTTTATAAAGCCACAAACATGAAATCTTTTAATTGTTACAAGACTTATAATATAAAGTAAGACGTTGACTTGTTATGCCTTCTTATTAAAACATATACAAGAAGTCATTAAACTGATCAGTGACTTATAACGTATAGTGGGATCATAAATGTTTATGTCTTCTTATTGAGACATGAACATAAAGTAGTTAACTTGGTCAAGGACTTGTGTTATGAAGCATGTAATTGGCTTACAAATACTATTATACCATTCATTTTGACTTAGTTGGTAATTAGGTAATTCAAAGAGTATAAGTTTATCTTACATATTGTTAGATTGTCTCTGTAAAACCCAGAAATTTTGAACGTTTGAAATACCTAATTCACCCCTCAAAATTTAAACTCTTGAAGAACGAATAATGAGTATAACCTATGAATCTAATATTTGAACAATTCGTGACATTTGGAACTTCGATACTTGAACATTAAACCTTTAAGACTTATGATAAATAAAAATTTACAAACTTACACTTATATAAACATGTCACACGTTTGAAGTTTTGTTGGGCCGAGTTATTCATAGTCTTAATACATTAAATCAAAGATAAATAAAATGTTCATGGTACAAGCCCAAGCGCAAGATGAAACTAATTAAGGAATGAATAAACCAATCCCATATATCACGGCATTATTGATCCTCCCTTATCATATCACATGTTTATCTCTTCATCACAATAATACCGAATATTTTTCACACTAAACCAACCCTAAAACTTTGAACAACACAAAGGGCTGCTGCTTTATTCTTGGTCCTTTCGCGTTCGAAATCAAGGGTTACAAAGGGTGTTTTGAATCATGGTATTGGTGATGCTTGGACGTGAATAAATTGTGAGACGAAGCAGTGTTTGCATTCGTGGGTTTATAGGTTGTGCGAAGGTGTTTGGTTGTGGTGTTGCGGCTAGGATTTAAGCAGGTTTTGGACCTGGTTGTGTTCCTCTTTGTATCATTGTGTCAAGGGTAAAAACCTTCACTCCTGGTTCGATTTAATTCCTTCTTGTTTTCGATTCTAAACATGTTACTGGTTTCACTAAGTTTAATCGGCTGAAAAAAAACCGCATGAAATCATAATTTTTAAACCTGGTTATGCATGAAAATCGGCTGAACATAGCAGTATATATTTTGTATGGAACCACAACATAAAAATCAGAATATTATCATTTAGCGTATACATGAACCGGCTAGAATATTACCCATATATTTTCGCATGAAATTATAAACCTAAGCTCCTATATAACTGCTTTTTGTCGAGTTATATGGACTGTTTTGGGTTCATCTTTCCAACCTATGTCGACCTGTATGTATAGCCATAATCAAGCCCTAAAAATCTGTAATAAATGGCTCATTAATATGGTATTAAATCGGGAAAAACCTAAGTAATTTATATGGGTCGAATTGGGTTAAAGGGTTACAGTTTTGTGTGATTTTATGTGAGTTGTTGATGACAAAAATTAAAATAGGAATGAAATGAGTGAATCTTGATGATATCAACATGTTTTTCTTGATTTTTGAGTCTAAAATTAAGTTCAGGAAGTGTAGGTGTATTTTTGAATTTTGCAAGATTAAGTGTCAATGCTGTTAATACGTAATCTGAAATTCAACATAAGTTTATGATTTTTCATTTACAATCAGCAATGAATTAGAACCCCAAGTTTGGAGGGATTAAAATAAAGGTTGTGGGCTATCTTCGCAAACTTTTGTGGATTTTTATGAGTTGTAAAAGTGTGTGAGTAAACAACTTACTTTTCATATGTATAATTGATTGGCTCTGAACAGTCAACTAAAATTGACCAAGGATTTGGTCAACTCAAGTCAAGCAATCAAGGGCATAATGCTAACCAAGAGGAGTATAGAATATCCCCGGGTCGTTATGTCCCGACGAGGTGTGAATGGTATCAAAAACGACTTTGATCGGGTGATATTGAATGAAAATGGGTAAGAGTGATTTGTTTGATTATACTACTGAAATATAAAAGAGAATAGCTCAAATGAGCTATAAGAACAAGTGCGTGAAAAGAAAGTAACTAGAACGTTTAAAAACCTAAAACGCGAAAATTTAATTAAAAATTACGTAAACGTACTAAATAAAAAAAATGAGTTTTAAGAAATAAAAGTCCTACGAAAGTGAAAATGATATTTTTACAAAGCTAATGATAAAGTAAAATTATTGGAAAAATAAAAATATTTTTTTAGACTTTTATATTATTTATTATTTAATTAAAAACTATTTAATAACTAATTAAACTATTTTGATTTATTAAAAATACTAAATAAAAAGTAATAAATATGAAAATTATTCTAAAAATACTTAGCAGTATAACAAAGCTAGGAAAATTATAAAAAGGCTAAAAAGTTTACAAACAAGCTGAAAAATAAGCTGGAAAAGCTTATTAGCTTAAAATGAAAATAACAAGTATAAAAATAAAAAGGAAAAACTATAACACTAAGTTACACTTGGGGGAGATGGTGCACCCCTGTGGTGTGATTTTGCCTATTGTAACCACCAGGTCCCAAGTTCAATCCCCACTACTGGCAGTTTTCTTTTTTTATTTTTCTTTTTAATTTTAACTTTACAAAAACACTTAACACTGATATTTAAGCAACTTTAATAAAAAGAAACTTTTTAAAACACAAAAATAAGCTGTGTGAGAGCTTGAATTCTCCACAGTACTCTATATAAGCTAAAAAGGAGATTTAGTACTTGAAAAGCTATGTGAAAAGCTACAATCTGAACCTAAAAGCTAAAATGAGATGGGAGCAAGTGAGATAGGTGAAAATTAAGCCAAAGAAAAGAGAAAAGCTCAGAGAATAAGCTTATAAGTGAATTTAAGAAAATCCAAATCACTGAGGTACAAGCAGGCCTGCAGGTACTTTGCAAGCTTGAATAAGCTAGAGGCAAAAGCTTGGAAGACCAAAATGATCTTGGAACTGATGAGTCAGCTATGTGAGCTTCCCATAAAACCAATAATCATGAGCTTATGACCAAAAACAAGCTCTACAAGATCTTGTGGAGTTGGCTTATCCACACTGATGACAAAGTATGGAAGGTGAAATAAGACAAACTCTAAGACACAAATAAGCTGTTCAAATGATAACAGAGATCCAAAATAAGAAAAGACTTAAAAAGATAAGCTATTAAACTTTCCAAAAAACTGACAATCACTAGGTGGGTCCCAGTATTAAGCTCTGTGTGAGCTTGTGAAATTGGTGCAAAAGCTGTAACACTGGGCAACTTTGCTAAAAAATACCAACAAGAAGCTATCAATTAAGCAGTTACATTAAGCTAACAAAAATAACTAAAAATACTCTAATGAACAAAAGCAACAAAACTTTAATATCCTAAAAACACAAGTCTTAAATCCTAATATTAAGCTCTACACGAAACTCACATGTTTATTCAAAAACGTTTTTCTAAAAATTTTGACTTTTATGAAACTTAACTTAGTTGACTTTGAAGAAGTTTGATTGGTTCTAATGTACTGTAAACATGATAATAAGCTACAAGGAGACTAAAACAAGCTATATTAATAACTTATATGATGAAATGAGTGATCAAGGATCCAAAATCATCAACAGTTAAGCTGTGATGGTGAATCAAAGTGGATTTTGACTTTTATCTAAAAGACCATGGGATATTATGATATAACTGAGCTATTATGACCTATAGAAACATGTTTGAACCACATATAACATCAACAATCAACTAGAACTCATATAATCAGCTTCTACCAAACACCCCTTTATATAAATGAAAATGAGATTTTGCAAGCAAATGAAAGCAATATACCATAAAACTGATTATTCATGTCTTAATATGATATAACAAGTTAAAATGAACACTTAAACACAAACAATAACAACAAATCACCATAAATCCTAAACAAGCTAAAATGGCAGTGCAAGCAGGAAACTAAGCAACAAATGATTTCAAAGAACAAGCATGTGATTTTAAACAATAGATTAACTAACAAACATCAAAGGAACACTAAAACACATAATTAAGCAGATAATCAGCTATGCTACAATGAAAAGCAAAAATGAGAAATTTGGCTTACAAATGAAACAGTACTGAGAATAAGGAACCAAGGACCATAAGTAACCACCTACACTCCCCAAGGAGTTCTAGTTCCCAATGCAATCCAAATTCCACCTTTCTCATCTTCATTCTTCATAATCACTAGACTTTTTATTTTTATTGCTATTTATTTGGAATTTTAAGTATTTTTGCTAAACCTGAACTAAACTAATTGAGATGACTTGAAAACTTAATAAGGCTGATATGTAAACTGAGTTGAGCTTAAATAAGCAATAAACAACAACATTTAACAATTCTAAGTGAATTTGTCAGTTTCACAAAAAAATGCCAAATATGAATTTAATGAACAAGACTGGATTGAAGGTTCAAGAAAGTTTTTATTACACTAAGATAATTGAGTACAACATAATTTAACTGAAAATTACAAATGACACTGAAATTTAAGCTATTAAACGACAATATAAAACTAACTACACTACTTTACTACTACTACACTACATAACTCTTTCTCTCTTTCATTTCCTTGACTTATAAGGCTTCTCCCAGTCCTCTCTCCCTTTCCCACTTCTATTTGGAGCCATTGGATGGCTTGTAGTGATCTGAGCCGTCCATTACATTTTGGCGGGAAATGAGAGTAAGCCAATTGGGTGTGGTTAGGTGTTGCAAGTGTAGCATTAAATGTTTGGGGTGTGTTGTAGGGGACAGGAAAGGTGGAAGGGAGTGATAGGGAGGCATGTGGGGAGGACAAACCTCCCTGGGTTTAAGGTTTTAGGTTAATGGTGGATTAGGGGAGGGAAAAAGGGAGGTTAGGGGTGAGTTTGACCGGGTCAATGAGGGGGTATATAAATAACGGGGTGGGATTGGGTTAGTGTTGGGCCACAGGTAAGGGGGATGGGCCAGGGGTAGGATAAAAGGGCTAGTGGTTATGATTTTTTTTGGGTTTAGATAAATAAGAAAGGGCTAGTTTAGTGTTTAAGTGAAATAAGCCCAAGGACCAATTTGTAAAAAGCTGAAATTTGAGGGGCTTGTGTTGCCATCATTCCAAAGTTATCATAAGGACCTAACTTGCCAAGTTTGAATAACCCAAGGACTATAATTTTAAATTTTCCAAAAATGAAATTCCTGGGGACTTGTTTTGCCAATTTCCAAACTTGAGGGACCTTTTCTGCCATTCACCCAAAAATTCATTCAAGGACCAATTTTGACAACTTAAAATATTTCAGGGACCTTGAATGATAAAACTCCACAATTTTGGATTCCAGCGACTAGTTTTGCCAAACTTTGAAAGTTGGGGTACTGAAACTGCCAATTATGCAAACTTTGTTCGTTTTTTATTTGTTTTTAAACATTTTGCATTTGAAACCAATAAAACACGATCCTTGGATATTTTCTGCATTTTGATGCGTTTTTGAGTGTTTTTCAAATGTTTTTGCAGTTCAGATTGACCAAAAATGATGAGTGTTTGAGCACTCATCAATAATCTGAACTAGTTGAACAAATGAATTTTTCTTCTATAGATTCACTTTGAAATAAATTTGGTAAAAATTACACAAGGTACTTAAGACATATGAGAACCCGGAACAATTTTGTGGAAGCTCCAGAAAATACTTAAGTATGATAAGAAAATTCGGGAATGTGCAACTTGTTTATGTATTAAAAGCTGAAATTGACTAAAGGAGTGAAATATGTGTTTTAAACCTAATTGTCCTCAATATCCTATAACCTAACTATATTAAATCATCCCTATGACCTTTAAAGATGTAATAAAGATACTTAAATGCTTTTCGTAACCTAAATTGATATATGACATGATTAGTAGGTAAACTAAGTTATAATCATTTGTATACCCTAATTATGATGAAAACAACCCTAATATTACTAACTCGGGAAAACTTACTAAATCTGGGAACTTACTAAATCGGGAAACCTACTAAAAATAGAAAGTTACTTATAACGGTTAAACTACTTAAAGTGGAAACTTACTATTTATGGAAAGATACTATATTTGGAAAGTTACTAAAAATGGAAAGCCGACTTAAATAAGTAATCTGATTTAAAATAAGTTATTAAGCCGATCATTAATTCGTGTAGATTCGCTAAAGAAGGAGTGACTTCATATTCTTATGTTATTATTTCGTTGGCTGTTTGAGGTACGAATATTCTACCAATTTCCAGTAAGGGTGCTTTCGCTCTCATGACTTTTGATCTTGATCTTGATTCGTTATCTTGTTAATATTCCCTAAGCCATTGCTATGTCTCTTGTACTTTGATTCATTCGTTTGACACACTCGTTGATATGATATGCTTCGTTTGATATGCTTCGTTGATATGATTCTTTGTTATATTTTGTTTGATGTGGTCCTTGTTAGGATCCTTTGATATGCTTTGATTATGATATGATGTGATTCATTTCGTTCTATGCCCGAGTTTTTATTCTAGTCTTGGAGGTACCATGGTCGTGTCATCGAGTGAATGATCCACGGCGTCCCCATTACGATATGATATGATATGATATGATATGTGATCACTTGGCCATTTAACGTATGGGTAGCCCTGTCATGCGAGCAGGATGCATGTATGATTTTGTTTTGCAGCGGCCTATGGATGCATCCTAGGCTTTGTTTCGTTTCGTTTCGTAAGGTGATGGTTGTACGTGGGCTATACCCATACACCTTTGGGAGCTAGCTACTCCATGTGGTACCGAGAGTTTTCCCTCTCCGTATCCTATGATATGTGGTACCGAGAGGCCTTCCCTCTCCGTATCCTTTGATATGTGATTATGTGATTTCAAGACCGATGAGGCGAAAAGTGTTATGCTTTTAGGGGGTCATTTAAGCCCTAATCCGTAATTATTTGATCAAATATTGCCTTAAATCGTTCCTTTTGTCATTTTAGGTACTTTGGAGAAGAAATCTAGAAAAGGAAGCATTTTGGACATTTTTGGAGCATAAAAGTGAAGAAAACGACAAAGTCTCAAAACCATGATGGAAACAGTACCTGACGGCGTCACTCTTTAAGAAGTGACGGCGTCACGCTTTGACAAAGAGGTGGATAATTTTACACTTGACGGGCAAGAAAGATTTTGAAGCTTTTACATGTGACGGCGTCACGTGTATTTTGGTGTAGGCCGTAACGTTATAACTTAAAGAGAGACGGCCCAGAGACTTTTAAAGAGGGACGACGTCAAGAGTGGATCTGAGTAATCCGAGAAGAGTTTTGGCGACGAGGTGACGGCGTTACAAGCTAAAATGTGACGCCGTCAAGTTGTCAAATCTATATATAGTTTTCTAATTTTCATTCATTAAGCGTGCAACTTTTGGGTGAACTTTAGGGATAAACCGTAGGTCATGGAATACTGTATTTTCAGGGGTTTTTCACCCTTGAATCCTTGATGTTCAATTAAATGTAAGTCTCCTTTCAAATCAAACAATATGTCTATGTGTTGCTTGATTATATCTTATGTTTGTCTTTACTTTAACATGCTAGGCTAGGTTTCTCTTGTGTTTGCTTAGATCTAATGAAACCTAGCTATTGATTAGTTGTTGTTGGTTTGTTTGTGATTGTTGTGGGTGGGTTATGTCGATGTTAGGCTTAAGAAAACTGGCTAACCTCCTATACGGTAACTTGCTTGAACATCTTAAGAAACATGAATCGGATGTGTACTACGATTATATGGTTGTATTTAATGCATAAGCGAATTCTAGTGAACACATGTTAGGAGCTTTTAGTCGGCTCGACATAGGAGTGAAGTAGGAGCTTATAGAGTTAGGGAAGATCGTACACGGCCCTACGAATGGTTTAAAGGAATACAACCCGTCATCCACACAATTATAACAAACCAATTAACCGGTAAAAGATAGCTAGGGAGTAAGGAAATCTAAGTAAACACACTTCTCTCCATATAAGTTTCACAACATTTACTTTTCTTGTTATTTTATTTTATTTGCAATAGTAGATATTTGGGTTAGTTGACTAGCAACTAATTCCGCCCACTCTTCCAAATACCCGAGATTTTACTTGCTTTCATAAAATATAAAAAATTACAAAAATAATCATCCCTCAACCCTTAGACCTAAACTAGAGTAGTTTTCAATCCTAACGACACTATTCCCCGAGAGAACGATCAATCCCCCAGTACTTGCCACTTCACTATACTACATCGGTCAGGTACACTGCCTGGTGGGGGTTGTAAGCTTCTCAAGATCCCCTGAGAGGTAAAACCTATTGCGAAGGTTGCAAAACCCACGCATCAAGTTTTTGGTGCCGCTGCCGGGGAATAGTTATTGGTTAAGTTGAAAATTTTATTTTTACTTAGGTCTACTCACTAGATAGATTTTGTTTTTTTCTAGGTTTTCTTTAGTCTATCTTTCTTGATGAGTGCTCAAACACTCATCATTTTTGGTAAAATCTGAACTGCAAAACATGCAAAAACACTCAGAAATGCATCAAAATACTGAAAATATTTCAAAATTGTGTTTTATATGTTTTAGATGCAAAATGAGTAAAAACAAATGAAAAACGAACAAAGTTTGCATAATTGGCAGTTTCAGTCCCCCAACTTTCAAAAATTGGCAAAACTAGTCCCTAAAATCCAAAATTGTGGAGTTTTATCATTCAAGGTCCCTAAAATAATTTAAGTTGTCAATTTTGGTCCTTGAATGATTCTTTNATTAAGTGTGCAACTTATGGGTGAACTTTAGGGATAAACCGTAGGTCATGGAATACTGTATTTTCAGGGGTTTTTCACCCTTGAATCCTTGAAGTTCAATTAAATATAAGTCTCCTTTCAAATCAAATAATATGTATATGTGTTGCTTGATTATATTTTATGCTTGTCTTTACTTTAACATGCTAGGCTAGGTTTCTCTTGTGTTTGCTTAGATCTAATGAAACCTAGCTATTGATTACTTGTTGTTGGTTTGTTTGTGATTGTTGTGGGTGGGTGATGTCGATGTTAGGCTTAAGAAAACTGGCTAACCTCCTATACGGTAACTTGCTTGAATGTCTTAAGAAACATGAATCGGATGTGTACTACGATTATATGTTGTATTTAATGCATAAACGAATTCTAGTGATCCCATGTTAGGAGCTTTTAGTCGGCTCGACATAGGAGTGAAGTAGGAGCTTATAGAGTTAGGGAAGATCGTACACGGCCCTACGAATGGTTTAAAGGAATACAACCCGTCATCCACACAATTATAACAAACCAATTAACCGGTAAAAGATAGTTAGGGAGTAAGTAAATCTAAGTAAACACACTTCTCTCCATATAAGTTTTACAACATTTACTTTTTTTGTTATTTTATTTTATTTGCAATAGTAGATATTTGGGTTAGTTGACTAGCAACTAATTCCGCCCACTCTTCCAAATACCCGAGATTTTACTTGCTTTCATATAATATAAAAAATTACAAAAACAATCATCCCTCAACCCTTAGACCTAAACTAGAGTAGTTTTCAATCCTAACGACACTATTCCCCGAGAGAAAATCAATCCCCCGATACTTGCCACTTCACTATACTACATCGGTCAGGTACACTGCCTGGTGGGGGTTGTAAGCTTCTCAAGATCGCTTGAGAGGTAAAACCTATTGCGAAGGTTACAAAACCCACGCATCAAGTTTTGGCGCCGCTGCCGGGGAATAGTTATTGCTTAGGTTGAAAATTTTATTTTTACTTAGGTCTACTCACTAGATTCCTTTCTAGTGAGATTTTGTTTTTTTTTTCTAAGTTTTCTTTAGNTCTCAAGATCGCTTGAGAGGTAAAACCTATTGCGAAGGTTACAAAACCCACGCATCAAGTTTTGGCGCCGCTGCCGGGGAATAGTTATTGCTTAGGTTGAAAATTTTATTTTTACTTAGGTCTACTCACTAGATTCCTTTCTAGTGAGATTTTGTTTTTTTTTTCTAAGTTTTCTTTAGTCTATCTTTCTCATTTTGTTTTTGTTTGTAGTGACTATTTCATCAATTATTCTGTTTGCCATCATGGAGTACGCGAATCCACCCCTCACACCCGACGAAGTAGCGTCATTGAGAAATCAAATCGAAAGTGAAATTAGGGAGCTTAGAGAGCTTAATAGTTTAATTGATGCTCAATTAGATCATGCACTTAATGACCTAGCAGGCGCCATATACGCAAGCGAGGACTTAGAATATGATGATCTTAAGAATTCTGGAAGTTTAGAGGAAAGGGAAGACGAGAGAGTAGGTGATGAATATTTTAATCTTTACCCCACTAAGGAAGAAATCGCCTATTACAATAACATAATTGATAACCCTCGCTCTCCCTTTGTTAAGATTGATCCAAAGATAAAAAGAGGTAACCCTTGGAACGTTAAGACACCATGCATGATAGGATATAGATACGTTGATCACGCTTACATTAATTTTGAATCCCCAATCAACGTTATGTCTTCAAGTGTCTATAATGATATAGTGAATACGAGGCTTAAACCTAGGAAAGACCCCAACTACCCCGGTAGAATTTGTAATTTTGTCGGGAGGGTCAGAGATTTACAAGTTTTAGTTGGGAACTTTACGTATGTCACTGACTTCATGATTGTTGAAGACTTGGCGAGTGTTATAGATTGTATCTTATCCCATGTCGTATTAGGTAAGCCACTCATAGAAGAGTCCAAGATGAGTTACGATCAATTGGAGGGGACAATTCAATTTTTTAATGAAACCAATAGGATCACCTATAGAATGCCTAATAGGATGAGGGAGTTTCATTTTGTGCCCCAACTAAATAAAGATAACATTAGTGCAATCGAGGACATTAATGAAGAAGACAAGAGAAAAAGCATGGATTATGTGTGGGAAAAATGGAGCCTCTTTTATAAGGATTGCTTGACCCTTGGGCCTAAGTATAAGGTTGGTAATGAGATTGCCAAAAAGATTGTAGGGGCAATTGAGAAAAAGGTGATGAGCTTTACAAAGGATATTTGCAATCGGATCCGGAATTTGAGACATATGTTAGTGATGACCTAGAGACCGTGACCAACGATGGAGTCACGTAATAGGGTAGAATGACTTTGAGTCTAGCTACAAGACTCGTTAATAAAGAAAAAGCACTTATTGGGTGGCAACCCAAGCTTCATTTGTTTAGTTTGCTTGTTTGATTTTATTTGATTCCGTATGTATGTTTTATTTTTATTACTAACAATTCATGTTTCAAATTACATTGTGAAAATGCTTTATTTTGTTTTTAACTTCGTCTTAACTACATATAAAGGTATTTTGCAAAAAGATAAGTGTAAGGGAAATCTAAATTTGTTTATAAGAACGAATTGGACATGAATTGTAGCAATATAAAA
Organism: Artemisia annua; assembly: GCA_014162995.1. Taxonomy (NCBI): domain Eukaryota; kingdom Viridiplantae; phylum Streptophyta; class Magnoliopsida; order Asterales; family Asteraceae; genus Artemisia; species Artemisia annua. The sequence continues at coordinate 33,358 of LBNU01038430.1, read as the reverse complement.
TGAACATACATATTAGTATTCATTTGAGTCAAATGCTTGTATCGNTTTATTTTTATTACTAACAATTCATGTTTCAAATTACATTGTGAAAATGCTTTATTTTGTTTTTAACTTCGTCTTAACTACATATAAAGGTATTTTGCAAAAAGATAAGTGTAAGGGAAATCTAAATTTGTTTATAAGAACGAATTGGACATGAATTGTAGCAATATAAAATGAACATACATATTAGTATTCATTTGAGTCAAATGCTTGTATCGAGTCATAATAAAATTTTGCAGGATTCCAGGAATTAAGGTATTTGTTTTTCCAGAAATTTTCCGGAAACTAAACATAAGAATTCTGTCAGATCAATTCTGACGGCGTCAGGCTTTAAAACCTGACGGTGTCAGGTACTGAGTCCAGAAAAAGTTTTTAAATTTTAGATTTTCTGCCGGATTATAAAAACTACTGCATCTTTTATCCCAGAAATCTGCAAAACTTTCATTCCACAAGCATTATATCCCTATATAGATTTTGCCGCCGATTTTACGCAAGGTTTGCCTAGATTGTTTCTCAGGTTTAAGAGGTTACATTGGACAAGAAGATGAACATGGAATCAAGTTCATGACATCAAGTTTTTGGCGTCGCTTTGATCTTGGAGCTTTTACATCATCTTGGAAGAAGATCTAACCATGTTACCACACGATCCATATCAAATGAATCAGGGGAGTATTTGTTTCATTCTTTCATTCTCTTTACTTTTACATGTTTTATGTGAACATTGGGGACAATGTTCGGTTTAAGTGTAAGGGAGTAAATGAAGACACCTTAGAAAATGCTTTTACACTTGATTTTTGTTTTGTTTAATGGTAGATGTGTAATAAAACTGAGAGAAATATTTGTTAGGGCAATTTTAGCGCCAAATTTAAATTTTTTTACAACATATAGGAGAGAAACTTTAGGCATAATAAGCATCTCATGGATAGGAGTTGTATAACTAGCACAAAAACCGTACCACTCAAAAAAAATTTCCCCCAAATAAGTGAGGTTCGCCCCTAGAATTGTTAGGAAAAGCATTCATTGTTGGTGCTTGTGTGTGTACCGGTAGTAATTAGATTCTAGAACTTGTGTTAGTGACCATCCCAAATCCACAAGTGAGATTGCATTCGTGTAGTTAGATTTACTACATGATAAGAGGCATTAGGATAACCCATGTTTTACACCCGTAATATAAATATATTGACTTCATTGGTCAAGTAATTTTCCCACACCTTAGCGTTATACTCAATTTTAGTAGACGATACCCCTAGTACACCCCTCAGAGCCTATCTTTTCGTTTCTAACTTTAAGCATATTACTTAAAGGAAGAATTTGTTTACAATTCACTCCAAATGTACACCAAAATCGCCTTAGCCTACCTTGTATGCACTCATCTTTAGTGCATTGTTGTGACAACATTTGTTTAAACCCTTAGTTAATTATCTTAATGATTACATGGTTGATAAGTCGAGTCATATCCTTGTGCATATTGTTTTGGGACGATTGGGACTCATGGGTAAAGTACTAATGTAATGGAGTAATGGGGAAGAAGTCAATTATTACCCCCATATGTGCGTTAATATATTAAAGTACTCTAAGTTTTTCAATTGTCTTAATTCGAGTCATTAGAATAGTTAATTGTAAAGTATATAAAAGTTCAAGTGTAAGGGGAGAACCGAGGCCCCTATGATGTATTATTTTGGATGGTAGGGCAAGAGTGTATGAAAAAAAATCAAAACACAAGAAAAACGAAAAAAAATAGAAAAAGAAAAGTAGAAAAAACATACGGACTACCATCCCATTTCCTTTTATTTTTATTTATGTTTATGTTATTTTCTTTTTAGCTTAAGTTGAGTCGAGTCTTGGCTTAGCAATGCCACTTTGTGCATGTATTTGATCAAGATAATTAGCTCGCCACCACTAAAAATACCCTTTATTCCAACAAAACCGTGTTTATCATATCCCTACACCAAACATTACAACCCTTGAAAAGCCCTCTTTGATAGTTTATCTTAGGTGCTTACGCCTAGTGGAGGAGGTTTTTTATCCTTTCCCAAGCCTATGGTAATCTATTTGCTATGACAAGTAGTGAGTGATATTTTTCCATTTCCATTTAGTTATATAGGTTTATAACACCCGAGAGATGAGAGTATCCAAACACTATTTGTGAGGTGCTATTGTATGATTTCCGTGCTTGTTATGACTAGGGTGGAATGACTATTTGTTGTAATTACTTTTACATTAGTGTTAAATGACCCCTAGCTCATATTTTGATTGGAATAAAAGCGCATTTGCTTGAGGACAAGAAAATCTCAAGTATAAGGGTATTTGATGAGGCGAAAAGTGTTACGCTTTTAGGGGGTCATTTAAGCCCATCAAATATTGCCTTAAATCGTTCCTTTTGTCATTTTAGGTACTTTGGAGAAGAAATATGGAAAAGGAAGCATTTTGGACGTTTTTAGAGCATAAAAGTGAAGAAAACGACAAAGTCTCAAAACCATGCTGGAAACAGTACCTGACGGCATCAGTCTTTACGAAGTGACGGCGTCACACTTTGACAAAGACGTGGATAATTTTACACTTGACGGGCTAGAAAGATTTTGAAGATGTTACATGTGACTGCGTCACGTGTATTTTGGAGTAGGCCGTCACGTTATAACTTTAAGAGAGATGGCCCAGAGACTATTAAAGAGGGACGGTGTCAAGAGTGGGTCTGAGCAATCCGAGAAGGGTTTTAGCGGCGAGGTGACGGTGTCACGAGCTAAAACGTGACGCCGTCAAGTTGTAAAATCTATATATAGTTTTCTAATTTTCATTCATTAAGTGTGCAACTTTTGGGAGAACTTTAGGGATAAACCCTAGGTCGTGGAATAGTGTATTTTTAGGGATTTTTCACCCTTGAATCATTGATGTTCAATTAAAGATAAGTCTCCTTTCAAATCAAACAATATGTCTATGTATTGCTTGATTATATCTTATGCATGTCTTTACTTTAACATGCTAGGCTAGGTTTCTCTTGTGTTTGCTTAGATCTAATGAAACCTAGCTATTTATTACTTGTTGTTGGTTTGATGTGATTGTTGTGGGTGGGTGATGTCGATGTTAGGCTTAAGAAAACTGGCTAACATCCTATACGGTAACTTGCTTGAACGTCTTAAGAAACATGAATCGGATGTGTACTGCGATTATATGGTTGTATTTAATGCATAAGCTAATTCTAGTGATCCCATGTTAGGAGCTTTTAGTCGGCTCGACATAGGAGTGAAGTAGGAGCTTATAGAGTTAGAGAAGATCATACACGTTTTAACGAATGGTTTAAAGGAATACAACCCGTCATCCACACAATTATAACAAACCAATTAACCGGTAAAAGATAGCTAGGGAGTAAGGAAATCTAAATAAACACACTTCTCTCCATATAAGTTTCACAACATTTACTTTTCTTGTTATTTTATTTTATTTGCAATAGTAGATATTTGGGTTAGTTGACTAGCAAATAATTCCGCCCACTCTTCCAAATACCCGAGATTTTACTTGCTTTCATAAAATATAAAAAATTACAAAAAGAATCATCTCTCAACCCTTAGACCTAAACTAGAGTAGTTTTCAATCCTAACGACACTATTCCCCGAGAGAACGATCAATCCCCCGGTACTTGCCACTTCACTATACTACATCGGTCAGGTACACTGCCTGGTGGGGGTCGTAAGCTTCTCAAGATCCCTTGAGAGGTAAAACCTATTGCGAAGGTTGCAAAACCCATGCATCAGAGACCTATTCGAGTGGCTCTGGTAGGTCGGCTCGTGGCTTTCCTATATTTCTTTATGTCTATTCGAGTGGCTCTGGTAGACATGCCTTTGTTGATACGTGCTCATTACCTTCCTATGACTATGCTTATGTGATATTTCTTTGATGTTCGTTTCCCTTTCACTTATGATATTCGTTTAGTTGTACGTTAATCTCTTATGCATTTGACAGATGATATTCCTTTCAGCAGAAACTTATGATTTCCCTTGTCTTATACTTATTGATGAGGCGAAAAGTGTTACGCTTTTAGGGGGTCATTTAAGCCCTAATCCGTAATTATTTGTTCAAATATTGCCTTAAATTATTCCTTTTGTCATTTTAGGTACTTTGGAGAAGAAATTTGGAAAAGGAAGCATTTTGGACGTTTTTGGAGCATAAAAGTGAAGAAAACGATAAAGTTCCAAAACCATGCTGGAAACAGTACCTGACGGCGTCACTCTTTACGAAGTAACGGCGTCACGCTTTGACAAAGAGGTGGATAATTTTACACTTGACGGGCCAAAAAGATTTTGAAGCTTTTACATGCGACGGCGTCACATGTTATTTCGCCTAGGCCGTCATGTTATAACTTAAAGAGAGACAGCCCAGAGACTTTTAAAGAGGGACGGCGTCAGGAGTAGATCTGAGCAATCTGAAAAGAGTTTTGGCGGCGAGGTGACGGCGTCACAAGCTAAAATGTGACGCCGTCAAGTTGTAAAATCTATATATAGTTTTCTAATTTTCATTCATTAGGTGTGCAACATTTGGGAGAACTTTAGGGATAATCCCTAGGTCGTGGAAAACTCTATTTTCAGGGGTTTTTCGCCCTTGAATCCTTGATGTTCAATTAAAGATTAGTCTCCTTTCAAATCAATCAATATGTCTATGTGTTGCTTGATTATATCTTATCCTTGTCTTTACTTTAACATTCAAGGCTAGGTTTCTCTTGTGTTTGCTTAGATCTAGTGAAACCTAGCTATTGATTACATGTTGTTGGTTTGTTTGTGATTGTTGTGGGTGGGTGATGTCGATGTAAGGCTTAAGAAAACTGGCTAACCTCCTATATGGTAACTTGCTTGAACGTCTTAAGAAACATGAATCGGATGTGTACTACGATTATATGGTTGTATTTAATGCATGAGCGAATTCAAGTGATCCCATGTTAGGAGCTTTTAGTCAGCTCGACATAGGAGTGAAGTAGGAGCTTATAGAGTTAGGGAAAATCGTACATGGCCCTACGAATGGTTTAAAGAAATACAACCCGTCATCTACACAATTATAACAAACCAATTAACCGGTAAAAGATAGCTAGGGAGTAAGGAAATCTAAGTAAACACACTTCTCTCCATATAAAGTTTCACAACATTTTATTTTATTGTTATTTTATTTTATTTGCAATAGTAGATATTTGGGTTAGTTGACTAGCAACTAATTCTGCCCACTCTTCCAATACCCGATATTTTACTTGCTTTTATAAAATATAAAAAAATACAAAAATAATCATCCCCCAATCTTAGACCTAATTAGAGTAGTTTTCAATCCTAATGACACTATTCCCCGAGAGAACGATCAATCCCCTGGTACTTGCCACTTCACTATACTACATCGGTCAGGTACACTGCCTGGTAGGGTTTGTAAGCTTTTCAAGATCCCTTGAGAGGTAAAACCTATTGCGAAGGTTGCAAAACCCACGCATGAAGTTTTTGGCGCCGCTGCCGGAGAATAGTTATTGCTTAGGTTGAAAATTTATTTTTACTTAGGTCTACTCACTAGATTCCTTTCTAGTGAGACTTTTATTTTATTTTTCTAGGTTTTTTTTAGTCTATCNAGGGTTTGTAAGCTTTTCAAGATCCCTTGAGAGGTAAAACCTATTGCGAAGGTTGCAAAACCCACGCATGAAGTTTTTGGCGCCGCTGCCGGAGAATAGTTATTGCTTAGGTTGAAAATTTATTTTTACTTAGGTCTACTCACTAGATTCCTTTCTAGTGAGACTTTTATTTTATTTTTCTAGGTTTTTTTTAGTCTATCTTTTTCTTTGTGTTTCCGTTTGTAGTAACTTGTCCTTAAATTATTCCGTTTGCCATTATGGAAAGCGCGAATCCACCCCTCACACCTGACGAAGTAGCGTCACTGCGCTACCTAATCGAAAGTGAAATTAGGGAGCTTAGAGAGCTTAATAGTTTGATTGATGCCCAATTAGATCATGCACTTAATGACCTAGCAGGCGCCATATACGCAAGCAAGGACTTAGAATATGATGATCTTAAGAATTTTGGAAGTTTAGAGGAAAGGGAAGACGAGAAAGTAGGTGATGAATATTTTAATCTTTAACCCACTCAGGAAGAAATCGCCTATTACAATAACATAATTGATAACCCCCGCTCTCCCTTGGTTAAGATTGATCTGAAGATAAAAAGAGGTAACCCTTGGAACGTTAAGTACCATGCATGATAGGTTTTAGATACGTTGATCACGCTTACATTAATTTTGAATCCCCAATCAACGTTATGTCTTCAAGTGCCTATAATGATATAGTGAATACGAGGCTTAAACCTAAGGAAGACCCCAACTACCCGGTGGAATTTCTAATTTTGTCGGGAGGGTTAGAGATTTACATGTTTTAGTTGGGAACTTTACGTATGTCACTGACTTCATGATTGTTGAAGACTTGGCTATTGTTATAGATTGTCGCTTATCCCATGTCGTATTAGGTAGGCCGTTTATAGAAGAGTCCAAGTTGAGTTACGATCAATTGGAGGGGACAATTCATTTTCTGATGAAACCGATAGGATGACATATAGAATGCCTAATAGGATGAAGGAGTTTCGTTTTGTGCCCCAACTAAATAAAGATAACATTAGTGCAATCGAGGACATTAATGCGGAAGATAAGAGAAAGGGCATGGATTATGTATAGGAGAAACGGAGCCTCTTTTATAAGGATTGCTTGACCCTCGGGCCTAAGTATAAGGTTGAGAAAGAGATTGCCAAAAAGATTGTTGGGGCAATTGAGAAAAAGGTGATGAGCCTTTACAAAGGGTATTTGCAATCGGATCCGGAATTTGAGACATGTGTTAGTGATGACCTAGAAACCGTGACCAACGATAGTGTCACGTAATAGGAGTGACTTTGAGTCTAGCTACAAGACTCGTTAATAAAGAAAAGCGCTTCTTGGGAGGCAACCCAAGCTTTGTTAGTTTTGTTTGCTTGTTTGTTTAATTTTATTTGTTTCCATATGTATGTTTTATTTTTATTAATAACAATTCATGTTTCAAATTAAATTGTGAAAATGTTTTATTTAGTTTTCAACTTCGTCTTAACTACATATAATGGTATTTTGCAAAAAGATAAGTGTAAGGGAAATCCAAATTTGTTTATTAGAACGAATTGGACATGGATTGTAGCAATATAAAATGAACATACATATTAGTATTTGCTTGAGTCAAATGCTTGTATCGAGTCATAATGAAATTTTGCAGGATTCCAGGAATTAAGGTATTTGTTTTTCCAGAAATTTTCCGGAAACTAAACATAAGAATTATGTCAGATCAATTCTGACAACGTCAGGCTTTAAAACCTGACGGCGTCAGGTACTGATTCCAGAAAAAGTTTTTAAATTTAGTTTTTCTACCGGACTATGAAAATTACTGCATCTTTAACTCCAGGAATCTGCAAACTTTTATTCCACAAGCATTATATCCCTATATAGATTTTGCCGCTGATTTTACGCAAGGTTTGCCTAGATTGCTTTCTCAGGTCTAACAGGTTACATTGGACGAGAAGATGTGCATGTAATCAAGTTCATGACATCAAGTTTTTGGCGTCGCTTTGATCTTGGAGCTTTTACATCATCTTGGAAGAAGATCTAACCATGTTACCATACGATCCACATCAAAAGAATCAGGGGAGTATTTGTTTCATTCTTTCGTTCTCTTTACTTTTACATCTTTTATGTGAACATTGGGGACAATGTTCGGTTTAAGTGTAAGGGGATAAATGAAGACACCTTAGAAAATGCTATTACGCTTGATTTTTGTTTTGTTTAATGGTAGATGTGTAATAAAACTGAGAGAAACATTTGTTAGGGCAATTTTAGCGCCAAATTTAATTTTTTTTACAACATATAGGAGTGAAACTTTAGGCATAATAAGCGTCTCATGGATAGGATTTGTATAACCGTACCACTCAAAAATTTTCCCCCAAATATGTGAGATTCGCCCCTAGAATTGTTAGGAAAAGCATTCATTTTTGGTGCTTGTGTGTGTACCGGTAGTAATTAGATTCTAGAACTTGCGTTAGTGACTGACCCAAATCCACAAGTGAGACTACATTCATGTAGTTAGATTTACTACATGATAAGAGGCATTAGGATAACCCATGTTTTACACTCGTAATATAATTACATTGACTTCATTGGTCAAGTAATTCTCCCATACCTTAGCGTTGTACTCATTTTTAGTACATGATACCCCTAGTACACCGCTAAGAGCCTGTCTTTTCGTTTCTAACTTTAAGCATTTTACTTAAAGGAAGAATTTGTTAACAATCCACCCCAAATGTACACCCAAATCGCCTTAGCCTACCTTGTATGCACTCATCTTTAGTGCATTATTGTGACAACATTTGTGTTCACCCTTAGTTAATTGTCTTATTGATTACATGGTTGCTAAGTCGAGTCGTATCCTTGTACATATTGTTTTGGGATGATTGGGACTCATGGGTAAAGTACTAATGTAATGGAGTAATGGGGAAGAAGTCAATTATTACCCCCACATGTGCGTTAATATTTTAAAGTACTCCAAGTTTTTCAATTATCTTAATTCAAGTCATTAGAATAGTTACTTGTAAAGTATGTAAAAGTTCAAGTGTAAGGGGAGAACTGAGGCCCCTATGATGTATTATTATGGATGGTAGGGCAAGAGTGTTTGAAAAAAAAATGAAAAACAAGGAAAACGAANCCACATGTGCGTTAATATTTTAAAGTACTCCAAGTTTTTCAATTATCTTAATTCAAGTCATTAGAATAGTTACTTGTAAAGTATGTAAAAGTTCAAGTGTAAGGGGAGAACTGAGGCCCCTATGATGTATTATTATGGATGGTAGGGCAAGAGTGTTTGAAAAAAAAATGAAAAACAAGGAAAACGAAAAAAAATTAGAAAAGGAAAAGTAGAAAAAACATACGGACTACCATCCCGTTTCATTTAGTCTTTACTTATGTTTTTGTTATTTTCTGATTAGCTTAAGTCGAGTCGAGTCTTGGCTTAGCAACGCCACTTTGTGCATGTATTTGATCAAGATAATTAACTCGCCACCACTAAAAATACCCTTTATTTCAACAAACCGTGTTTATCATATCCCTACACCTAACATTATAACCCTTTGAAAAGCCCTCTTTGATAGTTTATCTTAGGTGCTTACGCCGAGTGGAGGAGGTTTTTGATCCTTTCCCAAGCCTATGTGATGAGACGAAAAATGTTACGTTTTTAGGGGTCGGTTTGAGTCCTAATTCGTATGTTTTTGGTTTGGATTTCACCCAAAGTCATTTCTTTTCTCATTTTAGGTACTTTTGAAGGGAAAATCACAAAAGAAGCATTTTCGGGCGTTTTCGGAGTGAAAAAGTGCGGAAAACAACAAAAACTCATAAGACCTTAAAGATCACAGAAGGTGACGCCGTCACACTCTACAAGGTGACGCCGTCAGGAACAAGTGAAGTCCAGAAGTGGAAAAAATACTCGTGACGGGCCAGAGAGTTCGTAGTGCAAATTGGTGACGCCGTCAACCAAGGCCGTCAGATCTGGAACCAACAATCATGACCACGTCAAGGAAGGCCGTCTGGAAACCCTAATCGCCGAGCTGACGACGTCACCTATTGGGCTGACGCCGTCAACCCGCGTTTTCTATATATATAGAACGATTTTTCATAACTTTATATAACTTGGAAGAACTAAAGTCGAATTTTGGTGTGGAGAACTTTAGGGTTAAACCCTAGTTCGTGTATTAGTGACCTTAGAGGGTATCCTAACCCCTCTAACTTGCATGTTTAATCCAAGATAAGTCTTTATTCATACAATATGTCTATGTGTTGTGTGATTTATGCTTGCACTTGTCTTTCTTTCAACATGCTAGGCTAATTTACTTTGTGTTTGCTTAGATCTAATGAAACCTAACTATTGATTATCATGTGATGTGTATGTTGTGATTGTATTTGGGTGAATGTTTCATCTACGTTAGACTAGAGAAAACTGGCTAATCTCCTATACGGTAACAAGCTTGAACGTCTTTAGAAACGTGAATCGTATGTGCGTTATCGATTTTAAGGTAGTATTTCATGCATAGGTTGCTATCGGTGAGCTCATGATAGGATACTTGACGTATCGTCATAGAGTGAGGTAGGAACTTATAGAGTTAGGGAATTGAACGCACTCCCTACGACTTGTTAGGAATACACCCGTCATCCACGCAAACTCAACATACTAATTACATGGTAAAAGATAGTTAGGGGGTAATGAAATCTAAGTAAACACTATTCTCCACCACTGATTTTCTCTAAAACCAAAAATACAAAAAATATAAGTAGCTTAGAAGTAGATAACTTGGGTTAGTTGACTAGCAACTAATTCTGCCCTATCCTCCAAAACCAGAGATTTACTGCTTTCATAAAAATATAAAAATACAAAAAGAATCTTCATCTACCCTTAGACCTAGCTTAGACTAGCTTTTAGCCTAACGAACACTATTCCCTATGAGAAAACGATCAATCCCCCGGTACTTGCCACTACACTATACTACATCGGTCAGGTACACTGCCTGGTGGGGATTGCAAGCTTCTCGAGATCCCTCGAGAGGTAAAACGTAGTGCGTGTTTCAATCCACGCGCATCAAGTTTTTGGCGCCGCTGCCGGGGAATAGTTATTGTTTAGGTTAATTTTTATTCTTAATTAGGTCTACTCACTAGACTCCTTTCTAGTGAGATTTTGTTTTATTTTTCTAGGATTCTCTTTAGTCTATCTTTTTCTTCGTGTTTTTGTCCGTAACCGTTTCCAACCGACATCATGGAAGGTGGTAA
>LBNU01038428.1:132713-143062 GCA_014162995.1 Artemisia annua | reverse complement strand
GGGGGTTATGTTTGCTTATTTTTAAAATTAGGTTAAAAATGTTTTATTCCCGTTGAAGGAAAAATCGGCTTTTTTATGTTTATCCATAGTGATCTTATTTGTCAGAGGTTGTTACTTGACTAAAATTTAGTATGTTATAAGTGTTGAGTTGTTTACTTATGTAATCTTGTTTACTTATTACAATCAAGTAATTTGTTTTTAATACATAAAAAATACATTATTGAAATTTTAGAAAAAAACCCTACGCTTACACGGATATTATAACTAGTTTATAAGCAAGGATCGTATAGTTATATTGTCTCTTGTTTAAATATGCATATTTAACTACAACTCTTAAATGAAATACAAGTTTAGCATGTAAAGCTACTAAATTATTCTAAATCTTAATTCAAGCCAAGATCCATAACATTTTATATAAATAAATAACAAGATCAAGAAGGTTTGAGTTACACTCCATTGAAATGTTTTATGGAGGGAAAAATACGATTACTAATGAAAAGTTAATTTGTTTCCCTGAAAGAACTTAACTATACTTAAACATTATTTACAAAATTATTTCGTACTACACAATTGCAAACGTTATGTATCAAGAAGTACACATCAAATTCTTGTCATTGATTTGTAAAGTTGTTTTGTCACGAAAAATGCAAAATAATATTGCTAGTCGAAAAATCTTATTGCGTTACTAAGCAAACGCTAATTATAACTTTTAAGTAAATTTATTGCTGAAAGTTTAGAAACATTTTTTTTAATTGAAAAGTTTAGAAACTTGATATAACGCATGACAATATGACATGACATAACGATATGATAAAAAACTGTTACTAATTTTGATAGATGTTCTTTTGACTCGTGAAAAAAGGAGCTGAACTTTTAGCATGGTTAATGTCCAAAAATAAAATAAAGGGTCACGAGGTTTATGCAATGAATTTCATTATTTAAAATTTTATTATGTAACGGTGTGTGATTATAAGCATGATTAAACTCTAGTCACATGATAACTGAACATGAATTTGAATTGCACAATAGTATAGTATTTGACTGATATTTGATTTGTTAAGTTAATTATTTTTTATTTCAAATACAGTGGAAATTATATAAATTAATACTTATAGGACTATCTATATTTTCTAAATACTGAATGTAACATTTTTATGCATCATCGATCACATGAAATGTAATTAATCATGTAAAACATGTTTAAAAATCTTGACATATTAACATTTCATACAACTTTAATTCATTAACGATTGTAATAATCAATAACGTTCTTTGATAATCACATAAAAAATAATATAACTAAGAGTCATTTATATCAAACAATAATATTGGTAAATTCTTTGTTTTGTTATTACAAATTACAAAAAGATATTGAAAACAACAAGGTTAAAAATCATGTTTTAAAAGTTACTTTGAATTTAAATGAATCACACATAACATGAGAAATATAACGGGGTTATGTTTTCTGATGAATAGTAACATTAAGTGCACTCTAACTGCTACTACCTTTCACTAAGTCTTTTATACGTATATCATTTCAGAGTGATTTTGCAAAATCATTCTTATTAAAAAAAATTGGACCAATAGAAAAGTTCAATTTTAACACACAAGTGAAATCAAGCGATGTAATTGATTAATAAAAAGTCAAAATTGAATACAATTTGGTAAACCTTTTTAAAAAAAACGCCTAGCAATGAAATTCTCTGAAAAAACATATGTGCCAAATATGTAAAAAGATAAACTTAAAGAACACGGAGGAATTACTTTGCAAATTTTTAAGAAATCAAAACCCTGACCAATTCAAGCATCCATGAAAACCAACAATATCAAAACCCTAAATCAAAATCGACTAATCATCAATCCAGTTTTCTGACGAGATACGGGCACACAGATTTTAATGTTTCTCAAGAATAGGGTAAGGGTTTTCATGTATACTAAGGTAATCTATTTGTATTTTGATTTTTTTATGTTTAATTGTTAAGAATTGGATCTTGATATCTATTAGCAGAGAGTATAGATGTTCATGGAATTCAAAGACATTGTTCATGAGCTAACCAAACCCAACTGTAAAGCGGCTACACCTTTGTATCTATAAAATTGTTTACATTGAATTTTAATGTGTTCACTATAACTTATAGCTTTTAGATGTGGAAACTAAAAAATAGCTGCTAATTTTTCCATTTAAATACTTGAAGATGGATGTTTGACGGTTTATGGTCGAAGAGGTACTAACTGTTTGACCTCAAGTTTTGTATTTTGTTAAAATTGTGTTTGTTGGTTCAGTTGCTTATTTAATAGCTTATAGTATATTGATTTTAGGAAAATCTTTGTCTATTTCATTTTTAAAAACTAACTTTATAATTCTTAACTAAGTCAGTGCGTAGCTCAGCTTAAAAGTTCTAACATAAGCTTGAGCTCGGCCCGATAGCTCGATGATTTTTAATCTACTTGACTTCAGCTTGGCTCGAGTAAGATTGGAAAAAGGCTCGAGCTTGATTGCGACGAACTTACAAGTAAAGAAGTAATCAGTCATAGCCTTATAGATAATTTTAAAGAATACAAAATATCGTTATTAAGCATTCAGGAGCATTATAGTTTAAAATGGATTTAAGCAATGAATACTACTTCGTGATGGTATTTCCTATAATTAAATGTCATGTATAACACGTTAAGTCATTAATATAGTTGCTTCATTTTGATATTTTTGAGCTATTTTGTTTGTTTTGTGTTCATGTCTTATTATAATGATATAATTGCAGCACTGCAGACACCACAACATCAATTGGAACCCGATTTCATTTCAGACATTGTTCGGTCGCCATGAGTTGGAATAGGATTTGTGCTGCTTGGTAATAATTTAAATTAAACGTTGTACCATGTCTTAGACATTATAACTAAAGCAATATTTTTGACTCATAAACTATATTATGTTTGCCAGAAAATAGTAGATGTTGAAGACATTAATTATGGAGCACCAACTGAAGTAAATAAAGTTGATACCGATCGCATCCACCATGGGTTTTGTCTACATTAAATAGTGGGTTCTCTGTTCCTGAGGATCACTCGTCATCTAGACCAACAGAATAGGGTGGTTCTGATGCAATATTTCTGCTTAACTTGCACATATGCAATATTTCTGCTTAACTTGCACCGGAAACAAAAGAGTTTGTCATTAAAGAAACGTGGCTCGGGGTCACCAATAGGGTGGTTCTGATGGTGTCAAGTGTTCAAAGTCAACATCAAGACATCAAGTTTAGGACAAAAGTTGATCGTATGAAACTGGTGGTTTTAAGTGCAGTTGATCGTATGAAACTGGTGGTTTTAAGTGCAGTATTACCCTTTTTTTTGTAAAGTAATGGTATGTAATATGTCATATATAATTGTTGATATTCGAAAGTCAATGGAAGTAGGTTTGCGTTTTTGCTACGATGTATACATTAATGCTATGTTTACAAATGACCAAATGGGTTATATCTGTTTGTTTTAGCTAAGATCAAATTAAATATGATTGTTGAACACTTTATTTATAGTTAAGTATTTATGTGTAATTAGTATGTGGGTCTTTGGCTTTTTTGTGGGTAATATATATTAGAGTTTTTGATTCTAGGTCGGTTGGTGAAATGGTTAATTTGAGAGATGATCACAGTGTAAACTTTGACGAGCCATCCCCGTATTATGAGTTATGGCTTACTACCCACGCAAAGCGATGGTTACAATTATATTTTGTTATTTTTGTAGTGGATGCATGTTGATTTATTGTTGGTAGTGTTTTGTTAGATGAATGATGTATATGCTTAGTAAGATAGGGGAAATATTGGGGGAAATTTAAAATTTTTGAAAGTTGAAATGTTGGTGGGGTTATGTTTGCTTATTTTTAAAATTAGGTTAAAAATGTTTTATTCCCGTTGAAGGAAAAATCGGCTTTTTTATGTTTATCCATAGTGATCTTATTTGTCAGAGGTTGTTACTTGACTAAAATTTAGTATGTTATAAGTCAATGGAAGTAAGGTTTGCGTTGTTTGCTACGAGCATAACTAATGCATATTTACAAATTGGACCAAAGGGTTATATCTGTTTTTTTAGCTAAGTCAAATTAAATATTGATTGTGAAACACTTTTTTATTAGTTAAGTATTTATGTGTAATTAGTTATTGTGGGATCTTTGGCTTTTTTGTGGGTAAATATAATATTAGAGTTATTGATTCAGGTCGGTTGGTGAAATTGGTTAATTTGAGAGATAGATCACAGTGTACAACTTTACGAGGCCATCCCGAATATAATGAGTTATGGCTTAACATACCCACGCAAAGCGATGTTACAATATATTTGTTATTTTTGTAGTGGAATGCATGTTGATTTATTGCATTGGTAGTGTTTGTTTTTGCTACATGGCATACACTAATTGCTATGTTTACAAATGACAAATGGGTATTATCTGTCTTGTTTTAGCTAAGATCAAATTGAAATATGATTGGTTGAACACTTTTTATAGTTAAAGTATTTATGTGTTAATTAGTAGGGGTCTTTGGCTTTTGTGGGTAAATTATATTAGAGTTTTGATCTAGGTCGGTTGGTGAAAATGGTTACATTGAGATATGATCACAGTGTAACTTTGACGAGCCATCCCGTATTATGAGTTATGGCTTACTACCCCGCAAAGCGATGGTTAAGATTACCATTTTGTTATTTTTGTAGTGGATGCAGTTGTTTATTGTTTGGTAGTGTTTATGTTAGGATGAATGATGTATATGCTTAGTAAGATAGGGGAAATAATTGGGGAAATTAAAATTTTTGAAAGCTTGAAATGTTGGTGGGGTTATGTTTTTGCTTATTTTTAAAATTAGGTTAAAAATGTTTTATTCCCGTTGAAGGAAAAATCGGGCTTTTTTATGTTTTCCATAGTGATCTTATTTGCAGGGTTGACTTGACTAAGAATTTAGTATGTATAAGTGTTGAGTTGTTTACTTATGTAATCTATGTTTATTATTACAATCAAGTAATTTGTTTTTAATACATAAAAAATACATTATTGAAATTTTAGAAAAAAACCCTACGCTTAACGGATATTATAACTAGTTTATAAGCAAGGAATGTATAGTTATATTGTCTCTTGTTTTAAATATGCATATAATACCAACTCTTAAATGAAATACAAGTTTTTAGCATGTAAGCTACTAAATTATGTCTAAATCTTATCCAAGCCAAGATCCATAACATTTTATATAAATAAATAACAAGATCAAGAAGGTTTGAGTTAACACTCCATTGAAATGTTTTATGGAGGGAAAAATACGATTACTAATGAAAAGTTTATTTGTTTCCCTGAAAGAACTTAACTATACTTAAACATTATTTACAAAATTAATTTCGTTACTACACAATTGCAAACGTTATGTTCAATAAGTACACATCAAATTCTTGTCATTGATTTGTAAGTGTTTTGTCATCGAAAAATGCAAATAATATTGCTAGTCGAAAAATCTTATTGCGTACTAAGCAAACGCTAATTATAACTTTTAAGTAAATTTATTGCTGAAAGTTAGAACATTTTTTTTTATAAAGTTTAGAAACTTGATATAACGCATGACAATATGACATTGACATAACGATATTTGATAAAAAACTGGATTATTAATTTTGATTAAGATGGTTTTTTTTCCCCCCTTATTTTTGACTCGTGAAAAAAGGAGCTGAACTTTTCAGCATGGTTAATGTCCAAAAATAAAATAAAAGGGGTCACGGAGCAGGTTTATGCAATGAATTTCATTAGTTTAAAATTTTATTATGTAACGGTGTGTGATTATAAGCATGATTAAACTCTAGTCACAATGATAACTGAACATGAATTTGAATTGCACAATATCATAGTATTGGCTGATATTGTGATTTGTTAAGTTTATTATTTTTTATTTCCAAATACAGTGGAAATTATATAAATTAATACTTATAGGACTATCTATATTTTCAAATACTGAATGTTAAACATTTTTATGCATCATCGATCACATGAAATGTATTTAATCATGTAAAACATGTTAAAAATCGTTGACATATTAACATTTCATACAACTTTAATTCATTAACGATTGTAATAATCAATAACGTTCTTTGATAATCACATGGAGCACGCGCATATGTATAAACTCAACACACAAAGGCATATTTTGTATTGTGCATAATTTGAAATATTTCTAGTTAATGACAAAGCATCAAACATTATGAACAACAAAATAGCATTGATAAATTATCTGAGAAAACTCGAAAACGTCCATTATAACATAGAATCTATTACACCACCATCCAACAAAAACCATTAAAAAAAAGAACAGTATCAAATAATAATAAAAGCAAAGCCTACGAGATATGACCTCCCAACTCACCTCCAACCCAAACATAAAATAAAAAGTACAATACTAATAATGAAACGATTACACACATGCATAAAACGAACGAAAGGCCTATCTTAATTCTTTTTTGCGCTCTTTGCCTTTTTAAGCTCTTCTACAAGACTTGGATCATTAACGGCTCTCATAGGAGCGCTCTTTGATATCTTTGGTGATTCATCACATGGATAAGCATTCACAGCACGCATAATTGCTTCAGGATATTGTTTGGCATGAAAACTACGATCCACTAGCACTGTGTCTGGCGAGTACAGATTTTTCCATTCTCTGGCTTCACTCGATGATGAAGTGAACAAGATTGGCATAGTTCCGGTTCCTGTACAACCAATAATGGATTCCTTAGCTTCCTTTATAAGCCAATGTATCACCTCCCCTTCATTTCCCATGTTCATCTTTATTTGGAGTTCTCTGATCCGTGCAACATAAATCTCAAGGATATCAATGCTCTCGGTAACAGTTTGAGAAAAGTGTGGTGGTAATGCACGCATGGGGTGATTTGGGTGGGCCGACGGGTAGATGGTGCAAATTGAGTGGTTCGTTGATTGATGGAAACATTGATATGGTTGATGAAAGCTAATTGTCCGGACTGCCGCAAAAGCCAATAAATAACCTCCCCATCATTTTTCAGTTCGAGTTCCCTTTTAAGCTGTTGTATTCTGGCTACATACAGTTTAGGGACTTTTATAGGTAGCACATGATGAGTGATATGTGTCGGTGGAGAGCGTAAGGGGGGCCTTTGTGTAGGGTTATATGAGAATTGTGGGGATGAAAGGTAAGAAGGAGAATTAACCGTTCTTGATTCTGATTGCTTTGGGGTAATGTTCGATAAAAAGGAAGAAGAAATTTCTTGTGATCGAGAGTTCAAGGTTGGTACGTGAGAATGAATAAAATGTGTGTGTTTAGCTGACTTAATGATCAATTTTTATAGATGATAACAGTGAGGCTTGAGAAATAAAAAACGTGTATCATCATATAATCATTCTAACTTTAGTCACGAAGTCACCCTATTAGACAACCTATTCTTTTTGTATATAAACGAGATAATAATGTTCGTGAGCAGCGGCGAGTGCAAAAAAGTTCGTTTGTAGCTATAAGAAGTTTTAAAATAATATATTTTCAATAAACAGTCATAGCAATAATAACAAAAAAATGATAAAGGAGTAAGAATGTAGAGTCAAATATATACTCACCCAAAGATAACACAAAAGTAAAATCCTTTTAGACGTACCGATCGATGTTGACTAAGAAAATAGGTTGTTTATTTGTTTTATATTATGTTTCTCACATACATTTTACTTAATTATATACTTCGGACCGCAACCAAAATTAAACCCTCGTTATTTCGGTGATGAATCTTAAGCACATTTTCCATACGGGTAACACTACTGATTTGTAGAATGCTGTATCCAGAAATCAATTTTTTTTTAATTTCTTTTTTTAACGGCAAAGTTTTTTCAAACGTAATATCACATATCTCATAATATATCTCAACGACTCACATACCACTAGACCAAAAACATTTTTTTCTTTTTTTTTCCTTTTTTTTATGAAATGTTAATTTATGTAAAACTATCTTGTCGACAAAAATCATTCATAATGATGATAACCGGTTTTATGCGCGAGTGAATTAGTAATACAACGATCATATTCATAATCGTATGTTAGCGATCAAACTTAAAGTAGAATGTTAACATAGATTTTCCGTACAAGTAATAATATCGCGTAAAGTACAAAGACTATGTTAATGACCGTGTGACGAGATTTTATATCTCACTTTTTTGTCATGCATGTTCGGTAGATTTTCCGTACAAGTAAGAATATCACGTAAAGTACAAAGACTATGTTAATGACCGTGTGACGAGATTTTATATCTCAATTTTCAGTCATGCATGTTAGGTTTTTGCTAGTTAATTACCGAATATAATATCACAAGTCCACGTGAATTTATACAAAACTATAGATTGCGCCGACAAAACTGTTATATATGGAAAAAAATTGATTTATGCACGAGTGCATCAGTAACTTATAGCATGCGCAACAAACTTATTGATATTCAAGGTCACGTATTCTTGAAAACTGTAAATAACCCGAAAATGCTTACCTAGAATACTGACCGAGTGCTAAATTATGAATTATTTTAAAACTAAATTGTAAACAAAATAAAGGGTTTGACTATTTGACTAAACCTCAAAATTAACTTGCTTAACAAAGAAAGACAAAAACCGTCTATCTCTTCATTCCAAATCTCAAAATTCTCAAACCTCTTCATATAGATCTAAACATTATTCCAACCACAAGCCAAAAACTAATCCGATTTGCTTTCTTTATTTTGTTTATGGATTAGTGAAACGCCACCCACAACAAATATTTCTTCAAATGAATAATAGTTGAACTTAAAACAGTGAGATGGTAACACAATCATTAATATTCCAGTATAAGGTTAACTATGAATCTATTTAAATTATTGATACACAAACATAACATGCGGTAGACCATTAGCTAAACTTTCTACATAAAGATGAATATGTCTATGCATAAACCATATATGAACCTTTACCACGTATGTCAAACATAATTATAAACCAAAATTAAGAACCATAATTCAGCGAAAAAAACAAGTAATTTGTTTTTAATACATAAAAAAATACATTACTGAAAATTTTAGAAAAACCCCATGCGTGCACGGGTATTATAACTAGTTTATAAGCAAGGATCAAATAGTTATATTGTCTCTTGTTTGAATGTGCATATTTGATGAGACGAAAAATGTTACATTTTTAGGGGTCGGTTTGAGTCCTAATTCGTATGTTTTTGGTTTGGATTTCACCCAANACGTAAAGTACAAAGACTATGTTAATGACCGTGTGACGAGATTTTATATCTCAATTTTCAGTCATGCATGTGAGTCATGCATGTTAGGTTTTTGCTAGTTAATTACCGAATATAATATCACAAGTCCACGTGAATTTATACAAAACTATAGATTGCGCTGACAAAACTGTTATATATGGAAAAAAAATTGATTTATGCACGAGTGCATCAGTAACTTATAGCATGCGCAACAAACTTATTGATATTCAAGGTCACGTATTCTTGAAAACTGTAAATAACCCGAAAATGCTTACCTATAATACTGACCGAGTGCTAAATTATGAATTATTTTAAAACTAAATTGTAAACAAAATAAAGGGTTTGACTATTTGACTAAACCTCAAAATTAACTTGCTTAACAAAGAAAGACAAAAACCGTCTATCTCTTCATTCCAAATTCTCAAACCTCTTCATATAGATCTAAACATTATTCCAACCACAAACCAAAAACTAATCCGATTTGCTTTCTTTATTTTGTTTATGGATTAGTGAAACGCCACCCACAACAAATATTTCTTCAAATGAATAATAGTTGAACTTAAAACAGTGAGATGGTAACACAATCATTAATATTCCAGCATAAGGTTAACTATGAATCTATTTAAATTATTGATACACAAACATAACATGCGGTAGACCATTAGCTAAACTTTCTACATAAAGATGAATATGTCTATGCATAAACCATATATGAACCTTTACCACGTATGTCAAACATAATTATAAACCAAAATTAAGAACCATAATTCAGCGAAAAAAACAAGTAATTTGTTTTTAATACATAAAAAAATACATTACTGAAAATTTTAGAAAAACCCCGTGCGTGCACGGGTATTATAACTAGTTTATAAGCAAGGATCAAATAGTTATATTGTCTCTTGTTTGAATGTGCATATTTAACTACTACTCTTAAATGAAATACAAGTCTAGTATGTGAAACTACTAAATTATTCTTAATCTTAATTCAAGCCAAGATCCAAAACATTTTATATAAATAAATTACAAGATCAAGAAGGTTTGAGTTACACGTCATTGAAATGTTTTACGGAGGGAAAATACGATTACAAATGAAAA